>PITA01004730.1:104338-119799 GCA_004023965.1 Spilogale gracilis
AGAGGCTGAGGCTAGTGAGAGACAGGGAGATAGCTAACTCTCCATCCCGTGACAGTCTTTCCAGGATTGCCATGGAGGGTTTCTGGGGTTTCCCAGGTGAAGAGAGTGCGGAGGGCTTCCCTGCCAATGCAGTGCCTAAACTGAGTCCCCAACGGTACCATATGTGACTGTGCTAGGGCAGGAAGGGAAGAAATGGTGTTTCAGAAAGGGGAGGGAGATGGGCCTGCAGGCTGGAAAGAAGGGGCTCACTGAGCAAGGAGAGTTTAGGGGACTTAGGGTTGAGGACAGCAGCAAGAGTCCCAGCATCAAAGGCCATACCAGCTGCCCACTTAGACTTTACCCTGGTGCACTGGGGTGCAAAGGCAGGGAGGTGAGAGCTAATGCAAGATTCAGGACGAGGAAGATGTCAACTAAGACAGGAGCAGAGGGGACTCTGAGGAGGGTCTAGCCTCCAGCAGCAGGAGCCTTGTCTGCCATTACCCCACCCCTCCAGGGTATAGCACAGACCTTGCATACAGCAGAGTCTCCATGTTTGCTGTATGAGGTTGGATCAGAACAGAGGATTGTTGCTCCTTGAAGCCAGGTGTGAATCATCATCAGCAGCAGCAGTAGCATCAAAATAAACCAGCATCACCACGGGAAGTAGAGCTACAAAGGTACTTTGGAAAATCCTCCTGTTTCCGCCCTGTGTCTCCTTTGCTCCTCCTACAGCAGGTTTTCACTTCTGACACTTTGGGTCCCCAAATGGGTGGAGCTTTTCTCACTCAGCAAGTAATTCTCCATGACACCATCTGAGTGTCTTTCAATTTAACTCAGTTCTAGTACTTTCTTTCTTTTTTTTTTTTAAGGTTTTATTTATTTATTTGACAGAGAGAGCTCACAAGTAGGCAGAGAGGCAGGCAGAGAGACAGGAGGAAGCAGGCTCCCTGCTGAGCAGAGAGCCCGATGCGGGCCTCGATCCCAGGACCCTGAGATCACTACCTGAGCCGAAAGCAGAGGCTTTAACCCACTGAGCCACCCAGGCCCCCAAATTAGTTCTAGTACTTTCTACCCAGAGAGAGCATCCGATCCCACAGGTTAAGGGCACAGTCCCATGAGATGGCCACCTGTCTCCCCATTTCAGATGCCAATCACTCATAGCAGGTCCCCAGGTTACCTATGACTTCTGTCTGACTTGGCTACAAATAAATCTTCTTCTGGTTTGATTAACTTGTTCGAGGGGCTCTCAGAACTCAGGGAAACACTTATGTTTACCAGTTTATTAAAGAATATGATAAAAGATACAGATGAATAGCCAGATGAAGAAATGCATGGGGCGAGGAGCACCTGTCCCGGTGGAGATGGGGCATCCCACCCTCCTAGTACATGAGTGGGTTCACCAACCAGGAAGCTTTCCAGACCCCCTCTGTTGGGATTTTTATGGGGGCTTCCTCACATGGGCATGACTAATTACTTACTCTCTCTGTATCCCCCCTCCTCATTCCGGGGAAGTTGAGGAGATGGGGGGTGGAAAATTCCAAACTTCTGTTCAAGGCTCAATCTTTCTGCTCACCAGCCCCCATCTAGAGACCATCCAGGAGCCCACCTTGAGTTGCCTCAGTAGAACAAGAGATTCTCCTGGGGCTGTCATCACTTAGGAGTATAGAAGGGTTTCAGGAGCAATGGTGTGTACAGTAGGCTTCGAGGTGTGTTCCCAGCAGAGGAGTGCACCTGCGTAAAGACTCAGAGGCATGCACGGGTATGACGTGTGTAAGAAATGGAGCAAACGTCACTGTGGCCAGAACACAGAGTGTCAGCAGCAAAGTGGTTTGAGAACAGAGGCCATCAGGAGCCTTCATGTGCCTGGACCACGCTTCCAAGCATTCCATGTGAGGATCCCAGGAACAATAGGAAGACAGTAAGAAGCTATAAGCAACTCATTCTTCTTCCGAGACCCAGCAGGCACTGAGGGACTATGAGAGCGAGTTTCTGACGGTCTAAATGATTAGTAGAGAAACTTGAAGCTTCGTTTCTGATCAGGCTGGGCTCAGGAGGCTGTACCATGCTCTGGTACGTTCTTCAAAATCAAGGAGAAATAGTTTGTGTGGGACAGTCCCTTCTCGCAGCATGCAGATTCCCACCCCTGCCTTGCTGGGTAGGTTTAAAACCTCAAGATTATTAGAAGATGCAGGTAATTCTGTCTATTGGCAACCACCTGTGGTTTGACACCAATATTGCCTGTGTTGATTAAAATGGCCAATTTCTCTACTTAAAACAGGCTCCTCTTCGATGTCGGTAAGGAACGTGAGCTCTCTTTTCTCCCTGAAGTCCTCCTGGGAAGGGAAGCAGGCTGGATGGTGGGGTGGCTGGTGATGGAGAAAGACCTGCCTGGGGTCACTCATGCCCCTCATTCTTCCATGTAGTAGATGGTGCCTATATTTGTTTTCTGTATCTTTGTAGCAAATTACCATACAACTAGCGGCTTCAGTAGACAGAGATGTATTGTCTTGCAGTTTCCTTGGGTCAGGAGTTCAGGCACGGCTTAGCTGGGTCCTCTTCTCAGGGTCTGTAAGGCTGAAAAAGGTGTCAGTCCCTTTGCTTCTCCTCTAGGGCCAAGCTTACACAGCTCCTGGTCAGAATTCAGTTCTTCGCAGTTGTAGGACTGAGGCCCTCAGCATCTATAGGCTGTCCCTTCTCCAAGTGCACAACATGACTGACTGTTTCAAGGCCGAGAGGAAAGTGTTGTTCTTTGAATCTCTCTCTTCTCTCCTGGGAAGGTTTGGACTTACTTTTAAAAGTTAGGCCTTTCCAGAATAATCTCCCTGTGATCCACTCCAAGCCTGCTGATGGACGAGCTCATTCAGATCTGCAAAATCCCTTCATCTCTCACATACTATGTAACTTAATTACAGGAGTGAAATTCCATCCTGCACACAAATCCAAGTCATATTCAGGGTGGGTGTGTATGCCAGAAGGTGAGAAAGTTGGAGGCCATCTTGGAATTTGGCCTACCACACTGGTCTTCTTCATTCCTCTGTGTGGTAGATAGTGTGGGCATCCTCCTGTGTTCTAAGCTGTGCCCCTCATTGCTTCATATGTAGAAAATGGTAAAGGGAGGCTACAATAGGGACACCTGGGTGCCTCAGTCTGTTAAGTGTCTGACTCTTGGTTTTGGCTCAGGTTGCAATCTCATGGTCATGGGATCAAGCCGTGAGTATAACTTTGCACTCAGTGGGAAATCCACTTGGGATTCTCTCTCCCTCTGCCCCCCCCTCCCCTCTCTAAAATAAATAAATAATCTAAAATAAATAAATAAAAACCTTTAAAAAATTTTATGGGGCTCCTGGGTGGCTCAGTCATTAAGCGTCTGCCCTCAGCTCAGATCATTATCCTGGAGTCCCAGGATCGAGCCCCACATCAGGCTCCCTGCTCAGCAGCAAGCCTGTGTCTCCCTCTCTCACTTCCCCTGCTTGTGTTCCCTCTCCAGCTGTGTTTCTCTCTGTCAAATAAATGAATAAAATCTTTAAAAATAAATAAATAAACATTTATTTGAAAGAGAGCATGAGCGGGGGACGAAATAGAGGGAGAAGGAGAAGCAGACTCCCTGCTGAGCAGGAAGTCTGATGTGGGGGCTCAATCCCAGGACCCCAAGATCATGACCTGAGCTGAAGGCAGGCACTTAACCAACCAGGTGCCCCAATAAATAAAATCTTTAAAATAAAAAGGCTGCTAAAGTGCTCATTCTAAGTCGATGCCATTTGAAGACAAAGTAGACACTGTTCTAGAATAAATCTTCAAACTGAGAGGTGAGAGAGAGTATTTTTTGAATTAGATATTGTTTCTGTTGCCTTTCTGGGAAGAGTCTGCTCAGGTTATAAGCAATGCTAGCTTCCTCCACACCAGTGCTCAGATTTCTTAGCCAGGGCTTCTAGATTTATAACAAATGTCAAGTGTGAGGGAGAGGGAAGGATTTTCTACAAGATTCCCAGGCTTCTGGGTTGGGCAACGTGCCGGAGGGCAGACCGAAGCAGTGAGGTGGGTGGGACACAGCATGGAGGGTCCCCAGATGCCACCCTACATTGCTCTTCCAGCCATTTTCCCCTTGCCTCGCTCTCCCTGGCCCTTCTAGCCTCTTGTCTCAGACTCTGACTTTTGGTATTTCTCCCCACTCAGACCTTTGCTTCTTCTCTGGGGTGCTCCAGGCACATGAAGGCTCCCTTGTGATTGTCAGGCTTGCCCTTTGGCTGCTGGCTCACACTCGCTGTTTGCTTTCCACCGTCTTCCCAAGCCCCCTCCACCTTCAACGGAGAGGCTCTGTTGGCACCTGGGCACCGGCTTTCTCCCCTCAGGCATTCACCTCATGATCACGCCAAGCCCACTCAGGCTTCCTTTGAAGGAAAGAGGATCCCACAGCCCCTAAACCTACCTGCCCTCCAGCCTCCTTTGATACACCCCACATGATGAGTGTTATATAAAGTCAGTGTGTTAGTTTCATGCGGCTTCCATAACCAATTACACAAGCAATGACTAGAAACAACACAGATTTATAATTCTGGAGGTAGATGTTCTAAAATCAGGCCCCGCCTGACATCTCACTTTATGGCATCAATTTTTTTGCTATGAAAGTGTATGTAAACTTTTCTGCTTGAGTGCAGAATTCATTTTAATTCCTCTAAGGCATAAAACTTTCAGTTTACAGAGTCCTGTTGCATATTATTTGGCCAAGGGAATAACCCTCTGCTATTGGAGGCAGTCAGTCCTTACTGTGTAAGTTCTCCTTTTGTCTCTTCCTGCACTTGAGCAGGGAGTGGTCGAGAAAGCACACCAGTATGCTGCCCCAGAACTTTCCTTCTGTTTTGGGTCATGGAAGCAGCAAAGAGTATGAGAAAGTGCTTCCTGGCTTGGCTCATCCACTAACCAAACGTGTCATCTTAGGCAAGTCATTTAGTATCTCAGGCCCTTGATTTCTTCGTGTATAAAATCACTGCCTTGAGCTGCATTATTTTCAAAGATCCATCCTGGCTTCAGTGCTCTCTAAGAGTCTGCTAATGTGATGTAAGATTGGTTTGGGAGAAACATTTAGCGGCATTAAGAAATAGAATATTGATTTCATTCACAGGATAATTTTATTATGTTTTCAGTATCAGTATTTGGAAATGGAATCAGTGACATAAACGTATCTCTCTAGATTCTAATCCCTTGTCTCCATGAGAAAGCAAATAGAACTTAATGGATGGATTCTTCTCAGTATAGGAGAGTGATGTTACAGTGACTCACCCTCAAGTATAAATACCTTTAATTAGATTTTTGCTCATAAATTGAGATGTGTAGAGATTAAAATTTACTCTGAGCCTGAACGATGCCGGACACCCTGCTAGATACTGGGGATATGAACAACAATAATGCTCCTGATCTTAAGGAGCTCACAGACAAGTTTAGAGGCATATTTCAAATCAGGAGGTTACGTTTAGCCTGGTAGAGGATGTGAAACCTGAGTGGAGAGACAGAGGAGAAGGTTACAATGAGCTCTGCCTTCGGGTCAGAGATGGCTTTGCAGATGAAGACGTCTCTTGACATAGGGTCTTAAAAGATAATGGAAGATGGAAAAGGGCATTGCTGGTGGATTAAACATAATGTAATCGACCCACTACTAAGAACAGACTGTAAATTTCTTGCAAGCATTCTTGCAAGCATTTCTTGTATGGCAGCTCCTATTATGACCGTACTTCAAAGCTGTGTCATGGAAATGCATGGGCCTCTGAAGATCAGGCTTTGGGCCCGCTCTGTTGTGTACCAGCTGCGTGATGCTTAGAAATCACCCAACTTCTCAGAGCCTGAGTTTACTCACTTGTAAAATAAGGGCAATATAACCTATGTCTCAAATATTTCTGTGAAAATAAAATGGTAGTGATATCCCCTGATCTTTAGAGGGGATATCTAGACCTCCAGGGGATGCCTTAAAGCAGATGGTGCCCAACCCTATATCTATCATCTTTTTTTCCTATACACACATACCTATGACAAAGTTTAGTTTATAAATTAGGCACAGCAAGAGATTCTTGGCAATAACTAATTAGAATAATTTTAGCAATATGTTATAATAAAATTTATGTGACTGTGGTCTCTCTAAATATCTTACTGTGCTGTGCTCATCCTTCTTCTTGTGATGACGTGAGAAGAAAAAATGTGTATGTGATGAGGTGAAGTGAGAATGATGTAGGCATATGACATAGGGTTAGGCTATTAGGGCCCTTCTGATGATAAGCTGGAAAGTGGCCCAACCACGATAGACCACAGATAATGAGGGACCACCGTCTGTATTAGACCTCGACATGCCTTGTCAACTCTGGAAGACTGCAAATGTATTGCTCTTTTTGTTTCCGTAATATTGCATGGGGCTATTTAAGTTTGCAAGGAAGGGCCCTGCTTGGTTGTACTACTATTCCAAGTTCCTGATACATACTTCTAATCCAGGAAGGCTCGGGAAGCCTTTTGAAGGTATGTTAACAGTCGCCCATTGTGCAAAAAGAAACAACTTGAACACAAATGCACGTGAAGCATGTACGTATAACTCACTACTGAGACGTTGGGTTGCAGTCACCCCATATGAAGTGTTGTTTCGAGATCCCATCTTCTCAGAGGCACATGTCTTTCCTGGTGCCACACACTGAGTCCTAGTCCCATCAGCACAGGGGGCTCCAGCCAATCCACCATTTTGGAAATTCTTCTGGGAGGCCCCTGGGTGGCTCAATTGGTTAAGCATCTGTCTTCAGCTCAGGTCATGATCTGGGGTTCCTGGGATTGAGTCCTGTGTTGGGCTTCTGGCTCAGCAGGGAGCCTGCTTCTCCCTCTCCCTCTGCTCCCTGCCCCAACCCTGCTCATGCTCTCTCTATCTCTCACATAAGTAAATAAAATCTTAAAAAAAAAAAAGCAAAAGATACTTCTGGAGCTTCAGGACCTATCCAGTTAGAAATATACCAAGGGAGGCTCTATGGCAGAGTTCCACGTTGGTGCAGCAGGAAGGGCCACACTCCCTGCAGAGAATTGATTGGCAAATGATGAAGTCCTCTGAAAGTTTGACCTGCTTCTTGTTATCCTCTTGTGCTGGAAATTCTACAAAATACTCCTCCTGAAGAAGTAGTCTGTTCGTCTGAGCTCTAGACAGTTCCTGTGGTTGCTGTTGTGTTTTAAAAATACATATGTAGTCTTCAATTTGGCACATCTTGGTTACTTGTTTTTGAGGGAGCACTGTACCCGACACAGACGTTAATTGGAGGAACCCTCCATTGCTCAGTTAGCTTCTGACACACAGGGACACAGCTCTGTATGTTTGTTCCTAGAGGACAGTGCTGAGGGTTTAGGCTCAGGTTTGGAATTGATGGAGTTCAAGGTTGGTAGGGCAGTCCTTGCTTTCAGTCCCTGGAATTCTTCATATTCCTGAATTTAAACAGATTGTTCCAAATGCACAACAACGGCACTGTGATTGTAAACACACAGAAGCAGACCGTGAGTTACCTCAGCTCTGTCGTTCTGTGTGACTACTTGGAGTTTTTATTTGTACTTAAAATGTAAAACACCGGGGCACCTGGGTGACTCAGTCATTAAGTGTCTGCCTTCGGCTCAGGTCATGATCCCGGATTCCTGGGATCGAGCCCCGCATCGGGCTCCCTGCTCGGCGGGAAGCCTCCTTCTCCCTCACTCACTCCCCCTGGCTGTGTTCCCTCTCTAGATGTGTTTCTCGCTTTTTATTAAATAAATAAAATCTTTAAAAAAATGTAAAACACTGAAGCCGAATGAGAACTGCAAGGAATAGTATTTTTGTTTGGTCGGTACAATTTTTAGTTCATACATGAAATGTTTTAATGAATTTGAATAATGCCTTTACCACTGAGATTTTTTTTAATTGCGTGTTTTAAAGCTACAGAAAAAAATACTGTTGTTAATTAACATGGTACTACCTGAGGATAATTGTGTTGTTCAGAGGATGAGGTAGTTAAAAAAAACAAAAATGGAAACTCCTTAGATCACATACTTTAGGTTTGACACTGTATAAAGCCTTAAGTTCAATAACTTGACATTTTCTGAATAAATGACCCCAAGGCAGAGCACATGGCTGCTTTCTGGCCATGGAACACAGGGTTTCTTTGAGTGAAGCTAACTGGGTTCCCATGCATGATGCTGGCCATCCCAGCTAGCTGAAAATCCCCTCCTTCCTCCTCCTTGCAATGCCTCCCATTGGAAAGATGTTCCTAGGTTACCTTCACAAGCCAGGTTACAGCTTTATTGAAGAGCAGTTGCGCTGAGTTGTTGAGAGGCACGTTGTAAGGGTAAATACTGCTCATGGAGTTGCTGTGTGATAATGGGATTGTTTACGGAATACACAGCCGCTGCTTCAACCTCAGGTTGTACTTCTTTGTCAGGGGAAGATAATCAAAGGCATCAAGACTATAACCCCAGCCAGGAATTCTTATACCTGCCGAAGGATGACGGGGAGGTGCCTGTGGACTTTGTTACAGAATGTAACATTTGACAACATTCTCAAAAAGAAACTGTGTAGCAAAGGCTTTTATAGAGCAAGTATCCAGTGCCGGCTGGATGTTCTTTGAAGATTTGGCAGTGGGAGGGTGTCAACTCCCTTCCCTGACCCCAGCCTGAGGGGCAGGGTCCCAGGGTGGTGATAAGGGCTTGAAGCCAGGGGACTCCTTTCTCTCCCAAGGCACACCATGCCTCCTTATGACTGGACGCCATGGCAGCTGTAATGACTTTTGCATTCTCTCTCCAATTTACCCGGCAAGCTGTCTTCTCCCTTCCCCGATCAGAACTGGGTCACCAGTTTCTGCCAAGTGCCATACCGTTGGCTCCTTTTCAGCCCAGACTTGGATCACTGATGAGTCTTCTTTCCAGAAGAGTGCACATTTCTATATCGACAGCTTCTAGATCCGAGGGCTCCTTTGCAACCTTCTGTGCCCATCCTTTGTCCAGGAATGGTGTTCCAAAGGAGCCTCTTCCTTTGGGCACCTGGGTGGCTCAGTTGGTTAAGCGACTGCCTTCGGCTCAGGTCATGATCCCAGGGTCCTGGGATCCAGCCCCACATGGGACTCCTTGCTCAGCATGGAGCCTGCTTCTCCCCCTCCCACTCCCCCTGCTTATGTTCTCTCTCTCACTGTCTCTTTCTCTGTCAAATAAATAAATAAAATCTTTGTGGGGGGGGAAGGAGCCTCTTCCTTTGCCCTCTTCACTCTTCCCAGTGACGTCCTCATTGTCCAAGCTTTCAAACAGCTCTCCCTGCTTATCTTTTGAGCACCAGCCTTTCACAGAGTGTTGCTAATACCAGTTATACACTCTATTATATTTTATTTCAGACTGTCTGCCTTACTCCTGGAACGCGGATTTTTGTTTTCTTTTTTTCTTCCCCCAGAATCATCTTTCTAACACCACAGCAGCTGCCCAGAATCATGTCTCCTTTTAGATTGTTTTATATTTAGATCGTCCCTGACTCCCCCCCTTTGTTTCCCTGGGAAAATATCACCCAGATTGTTGAGAAGAAATTCTGCCTTCATCTCATCAGGATGAAAATATACAAATAATATATTATGTTATCGTAACATTATTTAACACGCTGTGGTGTAATTGGTGTAACATACCAGTATGACAATATATTATATACTTACTGATTTTTAATGATGCATTTTGTGGTTGCAGCTACTTTTTCTTGAGGATATCCTCCTTGGTGCTTTTTAACATTCTGTTCTAATTCAGACTGGTTATGTTCTATGTTGCTCGGCTATCACACTGGCTTTTGCTTTTGTTCGTCTGAGTTTTACTTCATGGGTCATTTCTGCTCTTTCTCCTATCTAATGGCATACTCTTGAATTCACTTTATAATTTTCTGAACTCCATTTTTAACTTTTGCTCTTTTTTGGGGGGGCAATAAAGGTATAAGGGTGATCAATATTCTGGGTCCTCAGATGTCCAATAAAAGGTTTTTCTCTTGCCCTTACCCTTGAGTAATAGTTGCTTTGGTAATAGAATTTTAGTTTCAAAGCACCTTCCTTCACCTTTTTTTAAGTATTACTCTGCTGTCTACTTGCAAATGGTGTCCGAGATGAGAATTCTGGTAGAAAAATGTCTCCTGGCAACCCCAGCCGCTACTGGCTCCTAGGACATTATCTTTATTCTTGAAGTTCAGAAATGTCATGGGACATATCCAGAGACACGGTTATGTCTTTTTTCATTATTTGCACTCAGCATAGTGCAGTCCAGGTTCTAACAGAGCAGAGGGTTTTGCTTTATTGTTTGTTTTGTTTTCTGCTTTGTTCCCAGATCTACGAATGCTAAGAAGAATGCCTGACAAAAAGTAACAGGTCCCTGAATTTAATTGGCTAAACAAACTAGTATTCAGGGAAGTTTTTATTTTCTTCTTATTTTAGGGAAGTTTTCTTCTATTACTTCTTTCAAATTTTAATTTCTAAAAATGATTTCCTTTTTTCAATTTATCTTTTCAATTTATCAATTTCTATTTTTCAGTTTATCTCTTTTATATTTTCTTGTTATCAACTTAACTCCCTAGAAGGGTACTGATGAGATTTTTTTTTTCACATTTTCTTTTCTCTTTGATAATCTTTGTTAATCATGGTTCTTTTTTGCTTTGTTGACTTTTCTCAAATGCATGGTGATTGTTGGCTATGTGTTCATGTTTTAAACAAAGAACTCAGTAGCATTGGAAATTGATGTGGTTTTCTCTGCAGTTATGCTCATTAGTTTCTATGATAACTCTCTAACCTTGAATGAGAGGGTCAAAATGGAAAATGCTGATGGGCCCTCTTTTCTTTGAGGTAGAGGAAGAATAGATGAAAAGACAAGCTGGTGAATCTCAGCCTCCAAAATCAGCAAAACCTTTCCTTTTCCTTTTCCTTTTCCTTTTTCCTTTCCTTTCCTTTCCTTTCCTTTCCTTTCCTTTCCTTTCCTTTCCTTTCCTTTCCTTCTTCCTTCCTTTCCTTTTCTTCCTTCCTTCCTTTCTTTAAGATTTATTTACTTTTAAAGAGAGAAAGAGTGAGAAAGAGTGGGGGAGGGGCAGAGGGAGAGAATCTCAAACAGACTCCGTACTGGGTGTGGAGCCTGTCACAGGGCTCGATCCCAGGACCCTGAGATCATGACTTGAGCCAAAACCAAAGTGCCCCCAGGAAGCCCTTCTGGAGGGCATTATAGTTCACATTATTACAGAGTTGCCCCACATATATTTCATCTCTTTGCTAGCAGTGTGGTTCTGAAGGTACCTTAGGTTTGCTCAGCTTCTCTCTCTGGCCGCAGGTATACACTAGGAGGCCACCCCCCTCCCCCGCCGCCACTAGTGCGCATGCACACACAATTGATGTCTACTTCTCTGGAGGGGCCTTCTCATGCCTTCAGCCCAAGAGCAAATGCCATTGCCAGCCTTAACACAAATGCTGAGGAAGAGCAGCTGAACCCTCCCACAGGCCATACTCTAATCCTGGCCGTGTGCTCAGCCGGCCCCTGCTTCCTGTCGTTTTGAGGCTTGACCTTTCTCAAGGAAGTCAGTGAAAAGGTAGAAAGGAGAACTGTTACCATTGCAAGTTTATTCTCTCTCCTAGTTAGTTAGTTATCCTTCTGTTAAATCTAACCTTCTCTGCTTGGTATGTTGAGAAAACTCCTCCCAATTCCTGGCCCTGTGAATGATACTCATTCGTATTGATCAGAGTTGTTACATATTTACCCCTTTTCGAATATCTTTTCTGTAATTGTATCTGGAAAGGATGAGTGGAAGAGAATACATACCTGTGCCCTGAATGATAATGAACCAAACCTGGGTTAAGATCTCTTTACCTGCCAAACTAATTCTTTCTCTCCAATTCTCCCATTATTTTCATGGCTCCCTGGTTCAAAGAAGCAAAAGTTAATGGCCATTGATCAATGTTGGTGAATTCCTTTCTTTCTATTTCTTTCTTCTTTCCTTCCCTTTTTCCTTCCTTGCCTCCTTCCATCCCTCTTTCCTGTGAGAAACATTTCTGTGTAGGCACTAGAAGGGGGTTGGGTATATAGGAATAAACAAATGAATATGGCCTTGCCCTCTCAGAGCTTACAACAGTGGGGGAGAAAAATATCAGTAAATAAGTACACATTGAAAGTACATTTTTACAAAGTATGGTATAGTCCTCAAAGGAAATAAAGGTGAGAAGACCTTATTGGGCAAATTTGAAGTGATTCTTGAAGGCTGAGTAGAATTTGGCCAGCAGACCAGCAAGGTAAGAAGGTTGCAACCAGATGGAGCATGAACATTGGAAGCCCTAAGGTGGGAAAGAGTTCAGCACGTTGGAGCCTAGTAGAGAAATCCAATGGACGGGATTGAAGTGCAGAGCAACATGTAAAAAGAATAAAAACTGAGAGTAAGGAGCCTCATAGGCCATGTAAGGAATTGCAATTTCAGTCTTTATTTAGAGGGTACCTGGGCGGCTCATTCAGTTAAGCATCTGCCTTTGGCTCGGGTCATGATCTTGGGGTTCTGAGATCAAGCCCTGCATCAGGTTCCCTGTTCAGTGAGGAGTCTGCTTCTCCCTCTCCCTTGTCTCAGCTGTGCTCTCTCTCTCAAATAAATAAATAAAATCTGTAAATAAATAAATCTTTATTCCGTAGTAAGCAAGTAGAGTATTAAACAGAGGAGCTGCATGAATGATATATATTTTGTTTTAAACTTCTTAGCTACAGCGGGGAGAGTAGACTAGAAGGGAACAAGAGTGGACTTCAGGGGGCGCCTGGGTGGCTCAGTTGGTTGGGCGACTGCCTTCGGCTCAGGTCATGATCCCGGAGACCTGGGATCGAGTCCCATATCGGGCTCCCTGCTCAGCGGGAAGCCTGCTTCACCCTCTCTCACTCCCCTGCTTGTGTTCCCTCTCTGGCTGTGTTTCTCTCTGTCAAATAAATAAAATCTTTAAAAAAAAAAAAAGTGGACTATGGGAAAGTCTTGCAAAGTGGCAGGTGCAAAGTAATGCTGGCAAGAAACTGTAGAGGCACGAGTGAAGGCACAGGTTGAGTGTGCTGATTCGGGGAACGTTCTGAAGGTAGTGTGGACAGGACATTCTGATGGATTGGATGGGAAGTGAGTCATGGAATGTGAATCTTAAATTTTTAGTTTGAACAACTTGGTGAATGGTGGAGCCGTCATCTGAGCTGTTTGAACCGTGGGAGAGGCAGGTCTGGAGTGGAGAGAATCCAGTGTTCTCTTTCAGCCATGCTAATTTTTACATGCTCACGAAACACTCAAGACGAGGCAACACCTTGGCAAGAGATGTCTGAGGGGGAAATATGCGTTTGCCTCCTGCCAACAGACAAATGGTATTTAAAAGCCATGGAGTGAATGAGATTGCCTAAAGACAAAAAAGAGCTCACAGACAGGAGATCAGACACGGAGGAAAGCCAGCATTTCAGGAGATGGGCAGACGTGGAAGCGGTTTCACCTGCTATGACAATTCACATTCGTATAGGATTATATGAGCATTTGTATGTTTTAACAAACATTTATGCCACACTTACTTTGTGCTGGCCATGTTTCCAAATGTTTGTTTGGAAATGATCTTTGCAAACGTTAACTCATTCATTCCTCACAACCGTCCCATGAAGTGGTGATGTTTATTAGCTCCGTTTTGCAAATAAAGAAACGGAGGCATGTGGAAGTTTAGCATCTTGCTCGAGGCTATAAAGCTAGTAGAGGACAGGGTCAGGTCTCAAACCCAGGCAGATTGCATCTAGATTCATCCTCTTTAAGTACTGTGCCATGGCCTTTCAGCATCCTGCCATCTCTCCGGGACTCAGTGAGACCTGGTCATCTGTGAGTTCGGGAGGTGGGAATGGAAGTAGACCTGTTCTTGTTGGCTTTGGAGACCTTGATTCTTTCTAACTCCTCCCCCTTTAAATCAATCAATTGCCTAAACCTGTAGCTTTTTTTTTTTTAAGATTTTATTTATATATTTGACAGAGAGAAACACAGCTAGAGAGGGAACACAAGCAGGGAGAGTGAGAGAGGGAGAAGCAGGCTTCCCGCCGAGCAGGGAGCCCGATGCGGGGCTCGATCCTGGGACTCCAGGATCATGACCTGAGCTGAAGGCAGTCGCTTAACCAACTGAGCCACCCAGGCACCCCTCTAAACCCGTAGCTTTTAACTCCAAAAATAATTTACATCTGTCATTTCATTATATTTCTTGTATCATTTGAATTTCAGACTTTAAGAATATTATGATAAACTCCTAGGTGGTTTTGAAATTTTTCAGGCTCCTATCACTTTCTCCCCTTGCAACCCGACTAAGCAGAGCACAACCACAGACTATTATTTCCCAGATCAAAAACCTTCGGTGACCTCACATTTCTTACAGAATCAAGTTTACATGCCTCTTCTGGTATCCAAAGCCACCTGTAATTTGGCTTCAGTTTCCAAGCTCATCCATCACAGTTTCCCAGCATGGAGCTGTGGCTTCCAACCAGGATGAATTATGATTCTCTGAGTCCATCCTAGGCTTTCTCAGTTTAGCAACTTTGTCATGCCCTCCAGCATATTTAGAATCTCTCTTCCTACTCTAGCACGTCCCGGAGATTCTTGCTCCTACTGGTTGGAATCTGACTCATCCCCCACAACCCAGTATTCTCACCCTCCCTTCACCATTCCATAATTTCCAGCAGGAACTGATCAAATTCTCTTCTGAGCTCTAAAACATCCCTTGTTCCTTTTATAGCAGTCATTGGGTTCTAAATATTATGGGAACTTGTGCATACGATTGTCAAATCTCGGAAGGCAGGTTGTCTGTATCTTTCCACCGCTGTCTAGAGTGTAGAATGCCTGCACCGTGCTTCGCCATCAGTTGGTGCTTTAAGTGTTGTAGTAGTTGATAACCAGATGCAACCTCTCCCTCTCTGCTGCGTTTCCCTGTCTGATTGAAAGGGCACAGCTCCTCTGCCTTGCTTTCCAGTGGAATGATTCTGCTTCCCAGATGTGTTCACAGCATGCAGTTTATTCCATGTGTTTCCCAAACATATACTAAAACGAGGTTCCAAGGGGCTGACTTCCCGGTTAAGCCATTTGCAGATCTGATGAACTCTGTGCAAGACTTTTCTCCCCGCAGTTTGCCTCTCAGCAAATGGCCTCTCAGATGCTTCAGGAAAAGAAACAAAATAGTTAAAAAGGGATTTTTTTGGGGGGTGGGATGGGAATATCAGTTTATAGATGGGAACCAAGAACTGAAAACTCATTTATTTTCATCCAAATAAGAAATGGAATTCTTCAGGCTTTCATTTTATTAACACAGTGTTTTTGTTTTTGTTTTTAACCATAAGACATATTTTCTAACTGAAACTTATTGTTAATAATAAATACTTATGAACTAGATATTTTGACCAGAAAATGAACACATATATTAAGTTTTAACTTTAGAGTTTTTGTTTTTTTTTTGTTTGTTTGTTTTTGTTTTTTTTTTTTT
>PITA01004731.1:0-109524 GCA_004023965.1 Spilogale gracilis
CACTGGAAAAAAAAAAATTTAGTAACAATAAAAAAAAAAAAAAAATTCTAGTAGGTTTGTGTTGATAGATACTGGGCTAAATTCTATATATCCTTCAAATTTCTTGTGCATATACACATGGCCCAATCTTTTACCACTTTGTGGTTATTATTAAGCCTTTTTTCCTGAATTATACTTAAGTGGACCATAGAATTTATTGTTCAAAGATACTTTTCCAAGTAGACTGGGCCACTGTAAGTAATTAGGTAAACTGGAGTTGTTCTAGAAAATGGTGAATGTAAGATAACCCTGTTTATAGCACATACTCATTTTAGAAAAAAAATAAAAAAATACAAATATTTATTTGTTTATTTTTAAGAGGTTTAGAGAGTCTGCCCAGGTGTATGTGGGCTGTGTAAGGACAGAGAGGGAGGGAGAGAGAGAATTTCAAGCAGGATCCACACTCCGTGCAGAGCCCAAAGCAGGGCTCAATCTCACAATGCGGAGATCATGACCTGAGCAGAAATCAGGAGTCAGACACTTAACCGACCAGTTGCCCCCAGATAAATATTTTTAAAATCACTCACAGTCCCTTAACATCTTTTTCCTTCTTTCTCTTTACTGATAAGTGTTTACATATATGGCTACACTTATATAGTCATACACACATACATACCCATACCCAATACATGTGCACGTATTGATTGGAATATGATTGAAGTATGATTGGAATTACATAACTTCAAAACACATTTGAATGGCTCCATATTATTTTGTTGTATGAATGTGTCCAAATCAAATCCCTATTTAATTCCTCCATTGTGGAATACTTAGGCTTTTCATTGTTAATATCACTGTGATAATGTCCTTATACATGAGTTTGTTTATGCCATTTATTTTTTTATAAGATACTAGAAGAAGAATTGTTGAGTCAGGGAGTGTTAATATAATGTCTTCGACACATCTTTTCACATTAGTTTTATAAAAAAATGTACAAATTAGCACTGTTGTCAGTCTATGAGAGCTATTTGACCACACTTTTTCTTTATTATTGGGCCATATCATCATTTTTATCTTATCACTAGTGAAATTGTAATTACTTCTCAGAAAAAGTGGCAAAAAAGTTATAAATTTACTTAAGTTAAAACATCAAACTGCACTTTTAGGGTTTTAATTCCCATGAAATTTGTTCCAGATAGCTCATAAGTTAGCTAGAGAAATGAAAAACAGACTATTTTAATCAACTTGAATCCATTCTTATGGTCCAATTGAATTCAATAGTTTGCAATCACAAACTTACAAACTGAAAAGAAAGGCTGTTTTTCAGACACAGCCTTTAAAGGGGAGCAGTCTTCACATGTTTTTAAGGCAGACTAATCTCACATTTCTTGTGTTTACCTCTGAGATATGACATATCAGAAATATATTGTTAATATTCCTTCTTGGAACATACTTTGCCTACTGGAGCTACTATACTGAGGTGTGTTTTTGAAGGCATGTGTTTGAAGGCATTTAAGTTAAGAGATACCATCTCAAAGAATTGAATGTTAAAGACAGATACATTGCAACCTCTATTTCCAATGTCCCTTCACCATCTTACAAGGAAGCAGTCCTTAAAGCATGGGCTCCAGAGTTAAATTGCACATTTTTTAAAAGTTATTGCATTACTCCTAATTGAGAAATTTATGCATCTATTTTTTTAAGTTTTTTTTTAATTCCAATTAGTTAATGTGTACAATATAGTGATTCAGCACTTGCACACAGTACCTGGTTCTCATCATAATAAGCACACCCCTTAATTTCCATCACCTATTTAACCCACCCTTCCCACCTCCCTTTTGGTAACCATCAGTTTGTTCTCTATAGTTAAGAGCCTGTTTCTTGATTTGCATCTTTCTTTTTCCCTTTTTGCTTGTTTGTGTGATGGTTGTTTGTTTCTTAAATTCCACATACGAGTAAAATCTTTCTTACCTCTGTAAGCTTCAATTTATCTGTAAGGAAAAGCAAAGCAGAGAATACTATAACATCTTTTTATAGGGATTATAAAATGATCTTTCTCCCTGTTCCTATTTATTAGAAGTAAGCAAATCCTAATAATCTATAACAGAAGTATGTTTGGGAAAGGGGAGAGAGAACATTTTTGGCTTATAATTATCAACCTTATTCTTGGACCTGATTTACTATGTTACTTTTACAAAGAATGTTCAAGAATAATATAAATGAAATCAACGTTGTGATTAGATTATAGAATAATATCTAAACATTGTACATTATTCTTTTTTAAGATTTTATTTATTTGAGAGAGAATAAGAGAGAGACAGAGAGAGAGAGAGAGAGAGTGCACACAAGCTGGGGGAGACACAGAAGGGGAGTAAGAAGCAGACTCCCCATTGAGCAGGGAGCCTGATGTTTGGGGCTTTATTCCAGGACCCTGGGATCATGATCTGAGCTGAAGGCAACTATTTAACCACTAGCCACCCAGGTGTCCCAGCATTGTACATTCTTATGCAAGGCATAATCAACAGTAAAATCTAAACATAGTCAGTTTTTATATTAAATTGTCATTAGCCAAAGGCTTTTGGAAATTCCCCATCCACACACTAATACTCTACTTATCTTCTGAAGTGTATTAATAACAAAAATAACTTTTAAAAATATATCTTATTTAAGAACAGCATTGTTCATTTGCCAGAGATGGCTTCCCTAGGTGGTACCTTTGTTAGAGATCATATCTGGAAAACATTTCAGCAAAAATAGATCCTGTAATAAAAATATAGACTTGGGAAGATCTAGTTTTTTATGGAAAAGAATTGTGATATAAGGTCAAGTTGCTAAAAGCATAAATAAAATCAGTTTATAAAATTATTCAATGTATTTTCAACATAGATGATTCACTCATTGGTAATTGTGGGTTTTGTAATTTTCTTGGAAAATTAAACTTCAAAATGCCTACTTTTACGTATGAGTGTATTAGGCCTAGAAGTACAAAATCTTTGACGCTCAGTTTCGGCCTGTGGAGAGAGATCAAGAAAGAAAGAGAGCATAATATATAACATTTTGAGTTTTGAGACTGGGAATAATTCAGAAAGGTAAGCCAACTTCATTAACTTTAGAAACCCTGATCCTGAGAAGAAACAAAAATGTTGAAAGCCTGTGGAAATCAACAATCATACAAAAAACAGTGGGATCAGAGAAACTGCTCGGTTAGAGTCCATCTACATAGAGAAAGAATGCAGACCTGGAAATCAAGCTGTTAACAAGTTTTTATAAAGATAGTAGATAAATTAAAATTTTATATTTTGAATTTATTGGTGGTTTGCATTTGAAATTAAACCTGCACTTGGTGAATATTAACTGTTTGAGAGTTGAGTAGTAAAAGTGACTGTTCAGTGAAAAAGAGCCTGGATATTAAAACTTCTGATAAATAAAACATAGTCATACAAGCTTCTTTCTTCAATGTTTTCTGTTATGACTACATTTTTCTCGAGCTTCATTGAGATATAATAGACATATAACATTAGATATATTTAAAGTATACAACAGATCAAATTGATACACTCATATATTATTGAAATAATTACCACCATAGCCTTAGCTAATACTTTCATCATATTAACAATAACCATTTGTTTTTTGTGATAAAAACATTTAAGATCTACTCTCTTAGGTCTACAATCTTCAAATCTACAACATATTGTTCATTGTAACCACCCTGCTAACATTAGCTCCCCAGAACCCAATTCATCATATAACAGAGAATTTATACTCTTTGACCAACATCAACCAATTTCCCCCACCTTGCAGACCCTGGTAACCACCATTCTCGTCTCTGCTTCCATGAGTTCAACTGTTTTAGATTTCGTCTACATGTAATATCAGATAGTGTTTGTCTTTCTCCATCTCATTTATTTTATTTAGCATAAGGCTCTTAGAATCCATCCATGTTGTCACAAAGGGCAGAATTTCCTTCTTTGCTATGGCTGAATGATATTCCAATGTATATGCATACCACATCTTTATCCATTCATCTCTTGAAGGACATGTACATTCTTTCCACATCTTGACTGAACAATGTCAAGATATTATGAACAATGCTACAATGAACATAGAAATTCTTCATACCGTTTTATATGGCATTTGCCCTAGAAAAACAAGTATTTGCATTCAAACTTTTCTTGGAAGCATATCTTTCCTTAGATTTCAAGTTAGGTGGTTGTGCTCTGACTCTTCCTGGCTGCCCTCTGACTGTTCTCAAGAGATACTTGATTTTGTAGATCTCAGCTTTTTGTTTTTGTTGCTGCTATTATAGCCGTTTTAACTGTACGGGAGTGGTGTTCTTTCTAGTCTCCTCCATTCTATGTAGATGATAACAGAAGTTTGGGTGTTCTCTTTTTATAATGTTTTAATCTTTAAATGTCTTCAACTGTCCTTTTCTGTTTCCCTTTCTTTTCGAACATTTTCTTAGTTGGAGTTATAATCTATCCCTTAAAGACTTTGACCCTGGGGCAGGCGATTTCAATCCAAATGAGGAAATCAACTCTTCTTTTTAACTTGTGGAGATTTGTAACCAACTTTAAAGTAGAATCCCATATGAAACATGTTCAAATGTGGTAACGGATTAAGTTAGTTTGAATTTGTTTATTTCCTTTGGTATTTGCTGGATAACTGGGAGTTTGTTTACTTTAAGCTATTTCAAAGGGCTTTAATGTTTTTATTTTTGTTGATGTTATTTTCTGTTCCATTTGGAGAAATGATGGAATTATGTTTCTGAAGAAAACATTTTGTATTAGCAGAGATAAGATCTATTTACAGGACTAAGGAATAATAAATGATTTTATAAAATTTATTTTTATTTCACTGAATTTTATTTTCAGGTAAATATAATAAAAATGTTTACTTCTTTTACTTACTCTAAGGATAAGTCATAAAGATCCTAAATAGTCTCTGGAGAGCCACAAAGCGAGTTTTGTAATTCCTTCTACTAAGTTTGTATTGAGTATATACTATGTGCCTAGGACTTAAACACACACTCAGATACAATGGTGAGCAAAGGAAAGTAGTAGTATCTTTACCTCATTTAAGGTCAGATTGTTTCTAGTTAACCTTGAAGCCCAATTAAATATTGATTTTAGGGGGACAGAGATTCTTTAATCATATAATCATATAAAAATGTATATCATGACAAACTGTATTCTTTTGAATAAAAATTGTAAGTTTCCATGAAATAGTATAAAGGGACCCTGGAAAAAAATTTAAAAAAATAAAGAGACAGTGGAGTCGATTTGGGGCAGGGGAGGGTGTGAAAAAACACATCATGGAGAAAATTACATTTAAAATGAGATACAGGGCAGGGTACTATATAGACAGGAACTATGCAGAAAAGTGCTCTGGAAATATGTACTGAAGTGCCCTTGAGTGCTGTCTGAACACTAAACTGTGCATGCAAAGGATAAGACTCAGCAAGTATACGGAAAGAATAACTATCAAAATGATGTAAGGTAAACATTTCCCAAATCAATCACAAGACTAGGGGACATTTAAGTTTTAAACAATAAGAGTGACAAAACTTTGTTGGATAAGTGAGACATTAAAAGACAGAGTATGTTGGTTTGGATAAAAATGTAAGAGAACTATACACTAGTTACCAGACACCCACTTTAAATAAAAGGTATAAGTCAAATGAAAAGTGATGGAAAAAATTAAACAGAGAAAACCTTAGTGATAGGATGAATAACATGTATTAATAATAGACAAAGTAGACTGGAGGACAAGGAATGTTTCTAGATATAAAATAAGATATTTTGTAATAATAAAAGGTACAATTCATCAAGAAAACATAACAATCATAAATGATTATGTACCTTGTAAAAGAGATTTAAGCTACATGAAGCAAAAACTGGTAGAACCAAAATTAGAACTGACAAATTCACCATTATAGGTGGAGATTTGAACACTTTCTCCCAGTAATTGATAGAACAAGTAGAATATCAGTAAGCATATATATTCCAACCCAACCATCTACAGAGCACTCTACCTGACAATGGTAGAATGCACATTCTTTCCAGTTGCATGTGAAATATTTACTAAGTTAAACCAGAGGCTGGCATATACAAATTTTGATAATCCACTTAACTTTCTAATGAAATACATGCTGTGTTTATTTTCATTTTATAGATAAAGAAACTGAAAGAGAAATTAAGTAAGTCACTTAATTGTTAGAAGGCTGAGATGGTATTTGAACATGGTGGTGTTTCAGAGTTCATGAGCCTCACATTAAGTTATTTAAGATATTAACCCAGAGCACCATCTTCACTTCTTCTGAGATTCATGAAGTAGAAGTAGTTGCAAAACAATTATAAAACTCTGATAAGTTGGGCTGACTTATCAAGCTCTAGGGCAAGTTTGCCTAGTATATTCTTAATGTATGCCTCTTATCCTAGCATAAATATACTGGTTTAGGCTATAAATATTGTGGTCTCAAATCTAATAGGCTTCTTTTCTTACTAAATTAAAGACAAACTTTTAGAAAGTACTATATTCTGGCCAGTCACATTAAAAAATAATAATGATAAGGAAGAGAAACAAGCAATAGAAGAGTCTGATCTGATAAGCCAATCCTGAGAAATTGGCATCCCACATACTTGAGAAGAGGAAGAAGATGTCTGACTTCTTGATGAAATGAGTTCCGGGCAATTCTCCTTCGACCTATTCTAAGAAATAAAGAGAAATTCAGAGAAGGTTGATGGTGGTAGTAATGGAAATTAATTGAGATAGAATATAGTACCACTCATTTAGATGAATTTTAAAGAGATCTATTAGTATCAACTCTGGCCCTTTCAAGTGTAATTCCTGCTGTATAGACAATAGAGACTAGAATAGAAACATCCCCTAAACTAGTTCTACTTCCAACTTCCATATCACTATCACAATCACAGAACTTTATTTTCCTCCTTTTATTTGTGAGTAGCTATTACAACAAAATCACATTGCAATATAATGCAGCAGCCTCCAGAGTAAATACAACATGACAAGATGGTTGAACACCAGCAAAATGATCAAATTTGAATTTAATTTTTGTAAGATTCGTGCTCTAAAAATTAAATTGCCTATTTTTGGAAGGGAATAAAAAGTAACAATTCCAAGGATGAATTGGAACCAGAAAATGAAAACATTTACTACAAATAGTGAAGCATTAAAATTCCACATCAGTCTTTCTGGGGTACTAAATTGGTGTTGCCATGGAATAGAGTGGTGTTGCTCTTAACACTTAAAGAGACAGGTAGTTTCACTTGAAGAAAACACCCCAAGTTAAGTTATATGACTTGACATTATCTTCTAAAACATAGCATTTTTTTGGTATTATATTAAATTTTCTATTCTTTAAAAGAAAAAAAATGCTGCATAAATAAATCTGTTATTTTACTATCAAATGCTACTTAAATTGTGTAAAGATGACGATTTCAATATATTTTTTAAGCCGTATTTACTTATTTTAGAGAGAGAGAGAATGAGCACAGAGGACAAGGAAAAGAGAGTCTCAAGCAGACTCCATGCTGAGCATGGAGCCAATGCAGAACTTGATCTCGAGACCCTGAGATCATGATCTGAGTTGAAACCAAGAGTTGGATGGTTAACCAACTGTGCCACCCAGGTGCCCCAACTATTTCAATATGTTTTTATACAGAACATCAAACTCTGGCAAACTTTTTAAATTAAAACATTGTTTTTCAGAATTAAAATATTTTAAAGAACTTTCAATGAAGTTTTATTTCTTTTGCCTAAATAATTTTATCCAATTAGAAATGTGATTATCACAACAAAAACTTCTATTGACAGCAAGAAACAGCTCCACATTTGAAGCAGACAGAATTTTCTCTGATAGCTAAGCCTTAACTTTCTATAGCTCTCTGATGATTTATTTGAAAATATTTTAATATATATGAAATGAATGACAGAAAACATACAGAATTATGAATGCTTTGAATTTCTCTTCCTTCTCCTTCCAGTTAAGGGGAAAAGATTTGTCCTCACCAAACTTATTTCTTGACCTTCTGTATTTTCCCAGTTGTTGTTAAGAAGTTTTATTGATGTTAAGGATGTACTCTTGATGATAAAGACTGCTTTGATAATTCAAATTAGTTTTATTAATATTTGTCTGTTGGGTTAAGTTTCTTTGAACCAGCTCCACGGGAGCCTGGATTAAGTTCAGGATGACTTTACACAGGTTACACATAAACAATTCCATTTCAAACAGACTTAAAAAATTTTTGCACTCTTGTAACTGCCAAAAACAAACATTTTGAGATCCACTATCATTCCTTTCTATAGGAAATTTCTTCCAGTGTTAAAGTTAGAAGATCAAGTTAGAATTCAGTTATCTGTAGGCTTGCAGTATCTCACAGATAAATTCCAGCTGCAAGCCATGATAGTGAGCCTAGATTTAATGTTTGACTTTCTGGTTGACAGAGTGAGTAATCTGAGCCTAAGTGACAGTAGTGACCCTCAACTAGAACAAATTGATGTATTACCAGATTCTTCTATAGGACTTCTCACTGCTGCAAGGAAAATAACCTACTTTTGAGGACTATTAAATAAAAATCATGAGAATAAAATCTTTTCACAAATACTCATTTCTGCATAGGATTTTCTTCATCTTCAATAGTAGATGTAGCAAGATTGAAATATTTTTTAGTCTGTCTTATTATTGAAATAATAAATTAGTGTGGAGTGGCTGAGTGGCTCAGTTGGTTAAGTGTTCAACTCTTAGTTTTGGATTCAGTCATGATCTCAGGGTCTTAGGATCAATCCCTGTGTCAGGCTGGGTGCTCAGTGGGGAGTCTGTTTGAAATTCTCTCTCTCCATTTGCCCTTCACCCTCCCTCTCCTTCTCTCCCTCAAATAAATACATAAATTCTTTTTTTTTTTAAGATTTTATTTATTTGACAGCGAGAAGCACAGTTAGAGAGGGAACACAAGCAGGGGGAGTGAGAGAGGGAGAAGCAGGCTTTCCTGCCGAGCAGGGAGCCCGATGTGGGGCTAGATCCCGGGTCTCTGGGATCATGACCTGAGCTGAAGGCAGTCTCTTAACCAACTGAGCCACCCAGGTGCCACCATAAATTCTTAAAATAATAATAATACTAGAATAGCCAAAAGAATGTTGAAAAAGAAAACCAAAGCTGGAGGGAGGCATCACAATTCTGGATTTCAAGCTGCATTATAAAGCTGTAATCCTCACAACAGTATGGTACTGAACAAAAACAGACACATAGGTCAATGGAACAGAATACAGACCCATAAAAATGGACCCTCAACTTATGGTCAACTAACCTTTAACAGAGCAGTAAAGAATATCAGTCTCTTGGGAAAAAAGAGTCTCTTCAACAAATGATGTTTGGAAAATTGAACAGCCGCATGCAAAAGAATGAAACTGGACCACTTCTTTACACCATACACAAAAATAAACTCAAAATGGATTAAAGACCTAAATGGGCGATAGGAAGCCATCAAAATCCTAGAGGAGAACACAGGCAGCAACATCTTTGACCTCAGCTGAAACAACTTCTTGCTGGACACATCTTCAAAGTGAGGGGAAAAAGGGCAAAAACAAACTATTGGGACTTCATATAGATAAAAAGCTTTTGCACAGCAAAGAAAATGATCAAGAAAACTAAAAGGCAACCTACAGAGTGGGAGGAAGTATTTGCAAATGTCTTATTAGATAAAGGGTTAGTATCCAAAAATCTATAAACAACTTATCAAACTCAACATGAGCAAACAAAAAGTTCAGTGAAGAAATAGCAGAAGACATGAACAGAAATTTCTCCAAAGAAGACATACAAATGGCTCACAGATACACGAAAAATGCTCAACATCACTCAGCATCAGGGAAGTACAAATCAAAAGCACAATGAGATACCACCTTACACCTGTCAGAATGGCTAAAATTAACAATTCAGGACAGAACAGATGTTGATTAAGATGTAGAGAAAGGGAAACCCTTTTATACTGTTGGTGGGAAAGCAAACCAGTGCAGCCACTCTAGAAAACAGTACATAGGTTCATCAAAAAGCTAAAAATAGGGGCTCCTGGGTGGCTCAGTTGGTTGGGCGACTGCCTTCAGCTCAGGTCATGATCCTAGAGACCCGGGATCGAGTCCCACATCGGGCTCTCTGCTCGGCGGGAAGCCTGCTTCTCCCTCTCTCACTCCCCCTGCTTGTGTTCCCTCTCTAGCTGTGTTTCTCTCTGTCAAATAAATAAAAAAATCTTTAAAAAAAAAAAAAAGCTAAAAATAGAACTACCCTAGATCCAGCAATTGTGCTACTAGGTATTTATCCAAAGGATACAAGCATAATGATTTGAAGGGCACATGCATCTCAATGTTTATAACAGCAATGTCCACAGTAGCCAGACCATGGAAAGAGCCCAGATGTCCATCAACAGATGAATGGTAAAGAATATATACATATATATATATATATATATATATATATATATATAATAGTCCATTATATATATAATGGACTATTATGTAACTATCAAAAGAATGAAATAAGTCAGTCAGAGAGAGACAAGTACTGTATGATTTCACTCATATGTGGAATTTAAGAAATGAAACAGATGAACATAGAGGAAGGTAAGGAAAAATTAAGATGAAAAAAGAGAGGGAGGTTCTTAACCATAAGAGGTTCTTAACTATTGGAAACAAAGTGAGTGTTGCCAAATGGGTGGTGGGTAGATGGAGGGATGGGGTAATGGGGTGATAGGCATTAAGAAGGGCACTTGATGTAATGAGCATGGGATGTTATATACAGCTGATGAATCACTAAATTCTACCTCTGAAACTAATAATATATGTTAATTAAATTGAATATAAAAAATGAAAATAGATTAAAAATAATAAATGGTGGGAGATTAAGAGAAAAGTGGTGAGAGGCAGAACTTAAGTAATTAATAGAGTGTCATAAAACATTGTTGTGAATCTTTGCTGGTTTAAGAACAAACATGTAAGAATATGTTAGATGTGGTAATAATCACAAAAATAAAAAATGAAATTGACAGATTGGGGTTCCATGGTAATTCTTAAAATAATATCCATATCTGTATTTCCTGGCATGGATGTCAAAGGTTTTGTTTTTCTAATTTCCAGAGTAACAAACTCCACCTGGGATACAACTCAAGCTGTGTTTCTTTTCATCTTTTATGGTGATAATAAGTCTTTACAATCCTTCTCTCAGTATATAGTCAGTTGGCTTAACGTGTTTACAATTTGAGTAAAGTCTTAAATGTAGACTACAAATCTGTAAATATAAATGTATATATTTTATTTGAAAGTTCAAATCAAAGGACAATGTGCCTTTCACAAGTAGGAAAGTTATCTTTGTATTTTCACATTAAAAGGAACAAAACTTAATTCATATCCCCTTTTAATTCATAATGATATATATTCCATTTTAATACTCTTTCACATGTTTGCAGTCTGATAATATAATAACCAAGGACTATGTTGGTTAACTTGAAAATATCATGATTTATAAATTAAAAACATTCTGTTAAAGATTTTATTTATTTGAGAGACAGAGAAAGCGTGAGTGGAGGGGGGGACAGAAGGGGAGGGATCAGCAGACACCTGGCTGAGGGTGGAGCCTGTTGGAGGGCTCAGTCCCAGGACCCTGGGATCATGACCTAAGCTGAGGTCAGATGCTTAACCAACTGAGCCACCCAGGCGCCCCAATGGAAATTTTTTTCACAAAACATCTTTGACAAAAACAAGAGAATATTAGTAATAAAATTTTTAAACAATTAATATGGAAAACTAATACATATATATAATCTATATAAAACAGAAACTTCTTTTTTTTTAAAGATTTTATTTATTTATTTGACAGAGAGAAACACAGCCAGAGAGGGAACACAAGCAGAGGGACTGAGAGAGGGAGAAGCAGGCTTCCCGCTGAGGAAGGAGCCTGATGTGGGGCTCGATCCCGGGGTCTCCAGGATCATGACCTGAGCTGAAAGCAGTCGCTTAACCAACTGAGCCACTCAGTTGCCCCCTAAAACAGAAACTTCTAAATACAAAGAGTTTATTTTTATATTATTATTATCATTATTGTTATATGCTTCAGGACAACTGAGAAATTCAAATCAGAAGAAGGTTATCAAAGTTCAATATTTTAGTCCAAAATCCTTATAATCTTTCATGTGGATGTTTTAGGATGAGTGCCTACCCATCCTTTCTTTCCCTTTCTAGATTTGAATGACTATGTAGTGACAATCTATTTTCCATATAATGGCTGAGTAATTGCATGAAAGCTATCAAAAGAAGGCAGCTAATGGGGCACCTGGGTGGCTCAGTTGTTTAAGGGACTGCCTTCAGCTCAGGTCATGATCTCGGAGACCCGGAATCAAGTCCCATATCGGGCTCCTTGCTCAGCAGGAGGCCTGCTTCTCCCTCTCTCACTCCCCCTGCTTGTGTTCCCTCTCTGGCTGTGTTTGTCTCTGTCAAATAAATAAAATCTTAAAAAAAAAAAAAAGGCAGTTAAGTTCACTGTACTATATTTATAAAAGACCAATATATTGTAGATTTTCAAGAACAGGGGTTTGAACTAAAATAACTTTCTGCCTATATTTTCATATATTAAAACTGCTATATTACTATCTTTTCCAAGAACCCACACAACAAGAGAAGTCCCCAGTTTTCAAACAAAAGAAAGTTAACTTTCTTTTCTTATGTTTAATAATTGCAAGATTCCTTTTTTTAATAATGCCATTTATAGTAACACTATTGTTTATAGCAATACTATTGTTTGTAGTAACGCAAATAGGACTCTAGTATAAGACCTTTCCTTTGACTGGTTAGGTTTAATTTTCTTGAGGTTTCTCAGCAGGATTTTTGCGACAAACTGGGCCATAAGCCTGATTAAATTAGATGCTCTAAAATATTATTAGTTATTGCTACAAACAAAATTTCCCCCCAAACTTAGTGGTTTTCAACAACACATTTATTATTTCACATTTCTGTGAATCAGAAACCCTGAGCATGGCTTAGCGGAGTCCTCAATTTAAGGGTCTCTCAAAAAGTTACTGAGTCAAGGTATTAGCCAGGGCCAAGTCACAGAAAAAGCTTGAATAGGGAAGCATCTGCCTCCAAGTTCACTGCCAGTAGTGGGTAGGATTCAGTTCCATAAAGGCATTTGGTGTGAAAACTTCTCCTGCTGCCAGTTGGCCAGAAGCCACGCTTAATCCTCTGTCATGTGTACCTCTCCAGTTTGATTGATCAGAACAGTGCAGAGAAGAAGGAAGCGAGTGCCATTAAAATAGAAGATGCCATTTTTATAACCTATTCTCAAGAGTTACATTTTTGCTATATTCTGATCATTAGAAGCAATCACTGGGTCCTGCTCACACACCAAAGGGAGGGGTTTCACAATGGTTTCAATACCAAAAGGCGGGGATCTTTGGGAGACTCTTTGGAAGGACACCTGTTACACTATCAAGCCATTTTTTAGATGAACGTGACTCATACTACTATCCCATGCTTAAAATATTTTTTTCAGAGAAAAAATACTTTCACTCATTTAAAAAAATGATACAAATGAACAGGTTTAACAAAACAATTGGATGATTGCTAGGACAGTGTTTTTTAAAGAAATGAATATAGACATTTTCTTATAATGTGGGAAGTAGATGGGCAATTATACATGTGGTTTTTTTCCTGAAGAATATGTGTTATCTACCATACAAGTAGAAAATTGCTGATACCACCACCAACATACCTACACAATCAAACTACATACCAATGTAATCATTTGCTCAAAATGACAATATAATTTTTCAAGATTTCAGTTTCCCAGAGGTTTTACTTTCTAATTGTGTTATATTCTAGAATTTCATTCTTGAATTTTAGGACATTAAAGTGGCTTTTTAAAATAAGAATGATGATATTTATCTTATACTTCCAGTATTCTAATTTATTTTCCCAACATCCATTCATTAACATGTCCCCCCCAACACAAACATGCTTAGATACTTTTGAGTATGTGCTGTGGGTTCAGAAATTTTTTCAAAGTATTTTATTGTATATAACTATCTAATGGAGCACATCCCAAATTATTACTTATGGCTATAATTGGCTTTGATTCCTCTTCAGGGCTTGCTCAGGGCAGTCAACTAAACAGAGGAATATAAACTTTTGGATTTGCATCTTATTTCTTGCTTCATTAATTTCATTAACTTCCAAACTGATGAATTCTTTGAATTAAAATGTCATTTACATTTAATACCCCAAATCACTTCCTTTGCATTTAAACCTTTTAATTGTATTTTTGAATTCTAGTTCTAAATTGTGTTAGTCAAAGTCTTAATTAGATTTATGTCATAGGGATACAGAACTTAGCTGAACAGAAACAAGCTTAAATGAGAAGGTTTTCTTTGTAAGGACTTGTGAAATGGCTGAAAATATGTGTTATGTAACATAGATTTCCTATCCTGCAAAACTAAGGGTACGTGTCTAAGACGGGTGAATGGTGTATATAGGGAACTATTGATTTATACAGAAAGATCAAATCTAGACATCTGGAGACGAGACCTTTCTTTTTTCCAACAAGTCCAGACTGTGTGGGATTTGTATAGAGTCTCACTTAGTAAGAGAAGATTTTATTTCGCTGTTTACTTACAACAGTGACAAATGGTGGCCAGAAGGAAAAGCAAAGTATGTAATCAATCTTAACACCTTTGTGTTTTTCTGAGAGAAAAATAAGAAAAAAAAAATCCAAAGGAGGACAAAGCAAAAGATATACTTTGAGAGTAAAAGAGAGAAAATAAAAAGGGCCTCTTGTTTCTGCTCTTAATGATGACAGTGATGATGATAATGACATCAGTGAGAACATAAACAAGAGAAAACTGTCATTCCTAATATTTAAAAGGGCATTAAAATTTGGATATTATATATAGCATAGTCTCATAAGTGAGAATATTTGAGGTTTACGGAGGACAAAAAAATTGGCCTAAATTAACACTTCCAAAAAATGACAGAACGTTATTCAAATCCAGTTAAGTCTCTTTGAAGTCTGGGGACTTTCTGGACTTCATGTTGCTCATCCTGAAGGCACTGCGGGCCAGTGGTAGTCACACAAGTTGTTCATTTTCTGTACCTGAGATTATATAGAAAGTACGGTTCCTAAAATTTTTCCTGAAAAGTGCTCGGAGCTTGTCTTTTCACTCTTAAAAAAAAATAATTTGATTTTTAAAGCACAAATATAACTCTAGTGTGGACACACTCAAGAAAGCTGAAATATACTATGAACATTCAAACCATAGCAACTTTTGTCTCATTCAGGAAAAAGATGAACTGTATAGCAAACCATAATATGTAGCTCCTGTCACCAAAATTCCAAGGCTCAACAAAATTCATAAAAGTGTAAGTATGCTCATTTAGACAAAGACCACATGCCCCAGCTTGGACCCTTTTACTGGCATTATTAAGATTTTAACATGTACTAGTTCGGTTCTTGCCAAGAGAAAACAATAAGAGTATGAGATTTGGAGTCACACAAATGTGGGACAAAACCCAGGTTTGCCAATATCCACGTGACTTTATATTTAACTGTGTAATACTCCATTTTTTTATATAGAGAGATGAACTAGAATGGACCTCATAGTGTTATTGTGCACAGTAAATGCATAATGTGCTATATAAATGACATTATATTAGCATCCTTAATATTGATGTTAAAAAAGCACCAGTCTTGGTTTAGAATATGACCAGATGAGATTGCTTTTTGGTGGTTCTCTTTCATTTACTGAACTTTATATGAAATCAAATAATTTGCCTTTTTCTTTGCTAGACACTGATATTGAAGGGAAATAAAATTCACACTTTCTCCCCTGAGCCCCATTCCTTTGTCATCCTTACTCCCAAGCTTCCTACTGGCTTGAAATTTAACCGGAGCTTACCAAGAGTTCAGAATATCCAAAAACCTGATGGAGATTAAGTCTAACTTTTTTTTTTTCCTCCTTTTTACAGTCTAAAAACTTTAAAATGGGTACAGACATGACCCTATTTAAAAATCATCCTGCCTGGGGCGCCTGGTGGCTCAGTTGGTTAAGCGACTGCCTTCGGCTCAGGTCATGATCCTGGAGACCCGGAATCGAGTCCCACATCGGGCTCCCTGCTCGGCGGGAAGCCTGCTTCTCCCTCTCTCACTCCCTCTGCTTGTGTTTCCTCTCTGACTGTGTTTCTCTCTGTCAAATAAATAAAATCTTAAAAAAAAAAAATCATCCCGCCTACTATAAATGAGACGTGCGGCAGAATGCCTGTGGATGCGTAAATCAGTAAAGACTCGGAGGCAGGAATCCAAGGAAGACATTACAGTAGGTTTGGCAAAGTCAGTGGCAGGTGGAGATGGAGAGAAAATGATGCACTTGAGGTAGAAAAGCAAGGCAACACTGTCAGATCTAATAGAAATGTAAGCATAGGTAGAGGGAAAAGAATGAGGATGAATTAATCCTGATTCAGGGAAGAGGGACTAAAGTTAAATTAGCTTTGCATGGGAAAACCAAGAGATCAGCTTAGGATATGCTGAATTTAAGATATTTATGATATAGCAAAGCACAAATGTCACTCAGACTAGAAGAACATGGAATTCCTAATAAGAGGTTTACATTGAGTTATAAATTTTGGAATTTTTATTAGCTAAAAGTCAGTGAAAAAAATAAAGAGGCATGGTACCACGCCTTCAGAAAATTCAGCATGTCAAGGTCAGATAAAGAAGAGGATAATGTGTGGAAGGTACCTAGCAGAATGCCTGGTGTATATTTAAATATAAATAAAATTTATTTAATAGTAATAATTTAGAGTTCTATGTGTTCAGGTATCCATACAAGATGAATATTATGCCCAGGAGTGGAGCAGCTAAATGTATCTCAAATATTTTAACCATTTGTAATTATCCCACTGGATTACAGTTATGTTTGTAGAGTACATTAATGATTCCATTGATCTACTAATTAAGTTTTTTTTTTCCCATTGATCTTCTAATTAAATTTTGACTTATGTAAATTTTCCATCTTTTATTTTCTAGAGATTGGTTAGTTGCACTTTGTACTACTTTTACTACCCACACCACAGTAGAGTTTTCTGAGCCAAATACCTTTCTTTGTGATTTAGCTGAGCAAGAGAAGGCAGAGAACATTGCAATGATGATAAGAAATATATAGGGTGACCTTCCCTTTCCTTCTTCTTCTGTCTTCTGATTTCCAGCACTATGAATGCTTTCATTTGGGATGTAAATCTGCTTTTCAACAAAGGGAACTTTGATTAAGTTCTATAAGTTCTTGAGTGAAATTTCAGCTAACTCTCAAGGTCTTTGATAAGTTTTTATATTATTTAGGGATTTTTTTAGCTATTTTCAACCTTACTAAAAGCAAAATACTTATGAATCATGCATTTTTCTGGATGGGATACTCTATGTTATCTGCTCTTCATTTTTGTACTTACATTTTAAGTCTAGGTGCTTCCCCCTACCCTGCATGTTTTTTTTTTTAAGATAAAGAATATTTAGAAGAGGAGTATTTATTTTGCTAAGTCTGTGAAGAAACATAATTGATGTTCAGAATTGTATTCTTGCCCATAATTTCTAGATCTATTCATTATTGTCCTATTTGAAGATATTTCTGTCATATTTAAATTGCATGACTGACAGAGAAACTTGGATAGAACAGAATTTCCCAATCCTGAATATAGATGACTGGAGCACTTGCTCAGAGGTCTTAGAACACAGATGTCTAAGCTGTTATCTTGGGCCAAATTCTCACTTATTTTGCCAAAAGCACATATCAATTAAATGGAGTCAGAACTTTCTGCAATATTACATTCACATACTGGCTCACTGAATACATCACTATTAACATTTTTTATTTGGTTTGTGCTTTTCTCCTTTGAATTATCTAGGCATCCTGTCACTCACTGTTTTTTGTTTGTTTGTTTGTTTTTATTGATTTTATCTATCTTTTAAAACCAACAACTTTTTCAGACATCCCAGAATTTATTTTAGTTCACCTTTAAATAGACTTATAAGATTTGAACATAAAAATCTTAAGTTACAGTGATGCAATATTAGTCTTAGAGAAAACAGGTAGAATGGTGGAAAGAATATCTTTACCTAAGCTATACTGAGCTATTTTTTTAATTATTTTTTATTACTATGTTCAATTAGTCAGCAAATAGTACACCATTAGTTTTTGATATAGTGTTCAACGAATCATTAGTTACATATAACACCCAGTGCTCATCACCACACGTGCCCTCCTTAATACCCATCCCCTCACCCCTCACCTTTCTGTAACCCTCAATTTGCTTCCTGGAGTCCAGAGTCTGTCATGGTTTGTCTCCCTTTCTGATTTCTTCCCATTCAATTTTCCCTCTCTTCCCCTGTGGTCTTCCGCACTATTCCTTATATTACACATACGAGTAAAACCATATGATAACTGTCTTTCTCTGCTTGAGTTATTTCACTTAGCATAATCCCCTCCAGTTCATCGATGTTGATGCAGATGGTGGGTATTCATCCTTTCTGATGTTCAGTAATATTCCATTTATATATGAAGCACATCTTCTTTATCCATTCACCTATTGAAGGTCATCTTGGCTCCTTCCACTAATTTTGTCATAATTATATGACAGCATGAGAAAACTTACACATGTAGTAAAATAAATGATTTTTTTTAATTTAACCAAATTTAAATTTCTTGAATGAGTCTAAATTATTTGTTATATTTTATCCTTTATATATATTGCTGAATTTGATTTCCTAATACTTTGTACCTTTTCTACCTGTGCTCATGCAAGAGACTGATCTCTAATTTTTTTGTTAATATTTTTGTCAAATTTTGATATCAAGATTATATTGCTCCCATAAAATGAGTTGAGGAGTTTTTTATTCCCTCTACAGTTCTTATTACATTGGTATTTTTGTCTTTTTTATATGTATAGAGGAATTTATAAATGAAGCCATTGTGCTGTGGAGAGTTTCTTTGTAGAAAGGGTTTTAATAACAAAAGAAATTTCTTTAATTGATGTAGAATATTCATTTGTTTTGTTTCTTTTATGTCTATTTCAGTTTTTTTTTTTAATTGTCAATTTCACCTAAATTTTCAAATAGAATTACGTTAAGTTGAATAAATTTTCAATTTTGGGGGGTCTCCCATTTTCCATTCCTCAAATGAACTAATCTTTTTGCTTTCTCTCTTTTCTCTTTTATTTATTTGTCTAGGGACTAATTCATGTTATTGCTGATTATGAAGAACAAACTTTCACACTTGTTAATTTTTCCTATTGTGTGTTGTATTACATTTCATTAATTTCTTCTTTGATCTGCATTATTTCTTTTATCCCACCTCCTTTTGATTTTAATTGAGGTTGTTTTATAATTTGAGATGACCACTCAGTTCATTGATTATCAGCCTTTTTTCTTGTCTAACATATTAATTCAAGGCAAAAGTTTCTTTAAATACGGCTTTATCTCACACATTTTAGTATGTACATTATACAGGAAAGGACAGTCCCGGATTCTCTGCAAAAAAAATCATGGTGACTTTATGGAGGACTGAATCAATAGTGGCCTGAGTGCTAAATGGAACTCAAGTGCTAGACCTATAGCCTTATGTCAACAATCCAGAAAGATATACTGTGACTGCATGTTCTCATTAGAATAAAAACAACAATGTGCTGTCGGCCAGAGACTAGAAAAGGGACTTGCAAACATTTGTTCAGCAGAACTGAGATGCATAAGGGGAACTTAGAAAGCCAGAAGGCAGAGTCCTGACAGATGTGGTCCTTATAGGTAGTCATGTTCACCCTGGGCAGGCTAAGGTCCAGGGTGAAGACTGGACATCATTTGCACCCACTGCCTTATGTGACAAAACTGCAGCCATCTCTTAGTTCATCTCTACATGTCTGAGTTTGAGTGTTAATACACCTAGAAAGATGCTTTGGTACTTGGTTTGTTTGTGACAACAAAGTACCCATTGGCTTCTTTTCTCCAGTCTCTTTTTCCTCCCTGGATGTGTGCATGTTAGGATAGGGGATGAATTGGTTTGGAGACAGGGAAGGAATGTGATGCTAAGGTTAATGTACAGCCTGAATTTATCATGAACTTATTAAATCTTAAGGGATTTCAGTTAAGAGAGAGTTCAGCCAACATATGCATGTGGTCATTTGTTTTTGGAAATTTTTTTAAAAAGAATATATTTTAACCATAATCAGTTTTAAAAGCTTACAAATACCACTATTAGACTTTCTAACTTACCATACAAATTATTTTATCCTTTTGACTTCATACTCTAGATATATCCCTGCTAAGGTATTTGATTTTCTAGAAGCTATGATTTCTTCATCCAACAAAGTTTTGTGCTAAGATCCAAGCAGAATTTCAAACACCTCATTAAGAGAGGATGATGCAGTTTTAGGTAAGTTATGAGTAATACCTTTGCACATACGGTGTCTTTAGCCAGGGCCCTACTAGGATTAGCAAGAGAGAAAGTGAAACATATTTATTAACATGTTTGTGTTCTTCAGTATTTTCCTTCCCTACTTCCACCCTCAATAAAGGAGTTTTGCCTACTCAGCAGCCACCTCCCCCTCCAACACACACCCAAACCCTGAAAATAATCCTTAAACATAATAAATTTGGGGACTTCAAGATTATCCTCTTGCTATTGTCTCTAATGCTATTCCTTTAACAGTTCTCCACTGATACTTGTACATACCGTAAACCAGGATGGCTTTTGCCTAGGGAAGTCAAATGCACGCTTTATTAAATTTTAGAACTAACAGTTGGAGATTCACAAATCTGAACCTCTTACTTTGGGCCTAAAGTATGAGAAGCTGGCTAAATATTCATCACAAGCTTATCTTCTACATGACTTTGTCTTTAGATGACCACTCCTCTATTTTATCTTTCTAATTCACAGTTGGATATGATGAGGTGTGTCAGGTACATGGTTACCATGTACCCTTGTCAAGTTCATTCTCACCCTATACCTTCTTGGTGGGAGCATGGTATGATTGTAGGAATATAGCAAACAGGGACTTCAGATGTTATAACGGTAAGCAAGTAAATATTAACAGGTATAGTCCTTGATAAGCATGCAAGTTGAATGTGTGCTGTTACATGTAATCTTAATATCCATGGAAAATTTTCCAGATCCAATTTTCCAGTCCTAGCAAAAGATAGTCAGTCTATTTCCAACTCCCCCACACCACCACCCAAGAAAGCTAGGGAGAATATGTGAATATAAGACATGCAATCTGGTAGCTATGGATAGATATTTTAAAGACAAGCTTTCAAAGTGAGAAATGAGGAAGGTATTGCATATGGGAGGTCTGTTAAAGACAGAGAAAAATAAAAAGAAATCGAAAAACCATTGCTCTGGACTATTTGTCCCCTTCATGCTGTTTCAAGAAGCACAAGTCAAATAAAGGACTTGAATTATTTTGAATTTGTTCTGTTCTCACAGGCTGTGTCATTTTAACTGCAACACTGCCCTGGGTCTGAACTGTGTGGGTCAGGGCTATAGCAGTATTTGTATGCATTAAATTTATAACTTCCCCATGAATCAGGGAAATTTGCCCTGTGATATATTATTAGGTTTTCACAGGGTACCTCAGTTTGCTGCTTATCTTAGTAGTGCACTTATTAACTCCTACATGTTTCCAGTTTTCTCCCAAGCCCTCTTACGCACACATTTAATAAAATTAGCCCTTACGTACTCGGGTTTTATCTCTAGAACTTTTTTTTTTTTTTGCAATAATACATAATAGGCAGATTACTCTTACCCTGAAACTTATATTCTAATGTTGTTTGTAATATTTCTAAAATGGAGATTTTTATTCAATGGCTACTCCAGCAACTGAGGAAGTCAAAAGTACATTTAGACTGCCGTGATGGAGAGTCCCCCTGTTAGTTCTGTAGCACATCTTTCCAGCTCCATGTTCATGACCGCAGAGCCAGAGAATGCTCTTAGGAAGAGATTGGGAAGCCAGTATCATGAAGGGGAATTACCTAAACGTGGCCTTCAGTGTAAGGCCAGAGAATATGGTTATGGTACCAAGTGTCGGCTAATCATCTGGATCTCGGTTCCCAAATGTCGGACTGAAAGACCTCTTTGGGTGGTTTTGCTTACATAGTTCCTGTGATGTATGTGTAGGATTTTAAAACTTGTTATTATTTTGAACTTTGAACTTTGTGCTGGATCAGAACCAAAAGAGAAACTATGACTGGCTATAGATATGAACTTGACCTTCCTCACAAATGATCAAATACATAAATAAGTAACAGCCCTGGGAGGCTTGTGTAAAATACAAATATGACCTCCTCCTGTTGTATCCTGGACAGACAAAATATAGGGAGTATACCCAAACAGTAAGATTACAGAGACTTCCTTCAGGTGTGTGGAAAGAAGGGGCTATGATCAATCTATCTCAGATATCTGACTTTCTTATGTCTGCCTAGCTTTATGCTTACAGTTAAACTTTTTTCTTTTGACTTTTTTTTTTTTTTTCATAAGGACCAGGTTCTTCCTGGAAAAGAGGGTAATTTTATGCCGGGGAAGAGTACAGGCGCTTTCTAAAGAGGAGACATTGCTAGGTAGAACTATCCTAAAGTCATCACAGGATTATCAAGAATTACCAAAAAGATTATAGACCTCATGCTGATCTTATGTTCTTTTTCTTTTGATTTTTAACTATGCTGATATAACTTAATGAAAACAACACAAATCACTGTACTGCAATCTCCCAGTATCAGAAATAAAGAAAAACCATGTCCCCAGCCATAGGACATAATGTTATAACCCATGGTCTCAAACGTCTAGAGGTGGTCACACACATTAATTTTTGAGAGAAGAGAGTATCTTATAGCTTATGGGTCCCAGAAAGACTGGATAATGCTTCTGAAAGAGGCGAAAGGGGCACCATTTCCATTGCAGGCACCCAGTTGATACAGCAGTGATGGCTTTGTTACAGAGTACCCTGATTGTGCCAAGATTCCACTAAAAACACAATCCAGTAATTTTCTTTTGGTACAGTTGAATGGAGCTTAGGTTCTGATTCATTGACTGTAGATAATGCTCAGATGTTTGAGTTTTCACTTTATCCCAGCAAATAAGACCATTAATTCAACATTTAAACTAGCACTTACATTATTATAACAAAATGGTAAACTTCCCAAAAATGTGTTTGATTGCCTGGTGGTTATCTCTAGGGTTTCTCACAATATGACACATGAAAAAAAACAAAAACAGGGTGCCCGAGTGGCTCAGTGGATTAAAGCCTCTGCCTTCGGCTCAGGTCATGATCTCAGGGTCCGGGGATTGAGGCCCACATCAGACTCTCTGCTCAGCAGAGAGCCTGCTTCCTCCTCTCTCTCTGCCTGCCTCTCTGCTTACTTGTGATATCTCTCTCTCTCTCTCTCTGTCAAATAAATAAATAAATAAATAGAAAAAAAAATAAAACCTAAGGAAATGAACTCAAGAAATTCTTCTAAGTATAGTATTTTCCAAACCCAGTGGTTTTAATGTAGATACCTGAAGTGTTACAGTGCTTCATACTTATCAAAACAGTCAAGAATCACAGCAATGGCTTCCTTGTAATTATTTCTAGTCACCAGGTATTTCTTTGATTTTTGCCACCTTTTTTACTGTGCTTTTCAAAGAATTCAGCTAACCCTGACATTTAACAACTTTGCTATTGCATTGTGTAGATACATTATAAATAACTTAAAACAAGTTATTCGTTGATCTTGCCTTTTTAAGGTAATTTAGTTGATGAGATTGAATTGTGTAGTGTACTTGTTACTGCTTTTGTTGTCTTGATAAATTCTGAAGATTAACTTGTTTCTTTCATTTTCTTCTCAGTAGACCCTTTGGTTCTTCTGTTATCCCTTAGTTTTATCTGATTTAATGACTATGTAGTTGATCACTTGTCTGCAGTTCCTATTACTGCCACTGTTCTTTTCATTTAATTATTTGAGTGATTACACCATTTTCCCTTAAAATAGAGATTCATTTTTAAAGTCCTGTCAATTAGTCTCTCACACCTTTAATTATGTTTACAATAAGTAACAAGATTTATTTCAGATTTCAGTCTCGCTCGCTCTCTCTCTGTCTCTCTCTTCTGGTAAAAGTGTATAAGAAAGAGGACTGAAACAATAATGTGATGAAAAATACCATTTTGAAAAAATGTGGTCCTTTTTTTTGTTGCTGATAACTGTAGAAACTTAATAACTGAGAATCAATCACAAAAAGACATGACCTGGTGAATATGCAAAGATATGGATAATGAAATGAGGTAGAAATACAGAAAGAGGCTAAATTGCAATATTCAAAAAGCCAAATTTTTAAAAATCCAGACAAAAAATACGTGATTGCATCATCCCTAATTCACTTGAAATATGTGTCTAATAAGGCTCAGACTTGTAAATTTGTCAGTTAAGTATGTAGTACTGAGATTCTTTATATAATGGGTAAATACATAAAGAGCTTTATGAGAAAAAAAGTTATTAGATATTGTTTTTGGAAAGGTACCATGTCATTTCTAATCAAGGGAAAACAAGAAGTTATAGGTGAGTGTGTTGGGGAAAATCATCCTCTATCTAGCTCATAAATGCTGTATGTCTGCAATTTGGGGGATTGTATAAACATAGAAATACCATGTCTCATAATTGAAATACCTATTGGAGCGTATCTGTACCAAGCCACAAATCTAATCTACATATTGCTTCCATATGATAGAGGCAACTCTGTCCACCAAAGATGCATGCTCTTCTTCCGTGGTTTGACAGGTGCTGGGATAAAGCTATCCAGCCAAGCATTTGGTTTTTAGCCCTCCTGTATTTAAGCAGAGGCATGATTAACTCTAGCTAATGAAATGTGAGCAAAAATAATGACTCTCACTTCTTCAATAGGAGAGTTATGTTCTGTGCATCTTTCTCATGGGGTCAGAATGACCTAAAGTCCAAATGTGACTTCATCACTAATAAACGGTGTAACACTGATTAAATACTTACGTCGCTATGGTTCAACAACACTTATCTGTAAAATTGAAAAATTATTACTTAGAAATACTATCTTAGAAAGAGGTGTGTTTTGAGTATTAAAAAAGAAAATATATGCAAAATGTTCTGCATTATCCCTTACACATCAGAAACATTAAGAAAATGGTATTTATTATGGTTCTAACGCATACACCTTTTTTCTTTTGCAGACAGGCATCAGGAATAGTATTTTATTGCCATGTTGCCTATACACACTGTTACACAAGGAGCATGATTTGTGGGTTTTGAAAATTTATATTGAGTTCAGTTAAAAATCAAGTTATGTTAAAACCATCTTAACTCTTCTGCCCAATTCTTGAGGTTGTTTTTTTTTACAAGTTCTACTATACAGTTGTGCCTTTGTTTGTCCATTTGCATTCTTAAAACCTATTTTAGTGTGGTTTTTGTAAAGTTTTAAGCTGTTCTGAGGACAAATGCAGTCCTTATGCAGACCATTCACATTTGCTGCCTTTATATTTATCAGACTAAAAGAAGACCCATAAATTCTTAGAGTGAATGAGAACTACACCATCTAAAGCGTAATAGCTTTCAGTATTCAAATATTCACTGAGTATTTGCTCCATACCTTACAACAGTTCTCATCTGTGTTCTCTTGGAATATTCATTCTAGAGGGAGAGAAAGACAATCAACAAGTTAACAAAAAAGTAAAGAAAGGCAATGTGGAATGAGATCAGGGTTACTTTTCTGAGACCAGAAATGTCTCTCTTATCACTAAGGCTCAGCTCAAATGCTACCTCCTCAAAGGAAAGATACAAGTTAAGAACACTTCAGGCTAAGAGACCTGCAAGTAGAAACTCCTTGAGTTAGTAATGAGAAAACATGGGGGAAAATAGCATCAAGGGGCAAGACATAATGTTGGGACGGCTTAAAATTACATATTCCAGCTTGCCTGATCAACAGAAAATGCTTACTGTAGGAAAATTTCTCTTCCTTTGCCACCTTCTAGTTGTTTCTAGTTTAGTGTTTTAGAATTGTGTTTAGAATTGCAATACTATAAACCTAAGGTTCCTAGTCTTTGTCTCTTTAACAGCAAACCTCCTCATTTCTTTTCGACATTACTAGGTCCTATAATAGGAAGTGTCCTGGCTTTGTTGTTAGGTAAACACCAACTCTGATATGTATTAGCTTGGTAGTCTCAGGAGAATTACATAATCTTTCTTAGGTCCAGTTTTCTCCTTTGTAAAATAAGGAAAATCACACCTAGCTCCCAGGAATATTGTGAGGATTAAATGAGAAAAATTTCAAAAGTACAAAGATAGCACCAGGCACATTACATGTGTTGAATGAAAGGCGGCTATAATAACTGTCATTACATTCTTATTACCCTTGTTTCATGGCAACTCTCCTGTTCCTCAGTGTTCCTCTGAAAGCATAGGTCCCAGGATTTAATACAGAACTCTAGTAGGGTTCATTGAGGTCATCAGTTAAGAACTATTATATTCTTTGCTCTTTACACTTCACTTGTATAATTGAAGTCTACGATGTTTTTAATGTTTTTGGCAAGTATATGATACTTAGAGTGACCTCTTTGTAAACAAATATTTTGATCTTGTTTGCAAATGTTTACTTTTTCCCCTCCTATTATGAATTGTTAGATCTCTGAAACTTAGATGGGAGGCAACATAAAAGAGGATAAAATCCTGGCTTTGGGGCAACATCTGGCTTTGAATGCTGGCTTTGAATCTGTCTGAACTGGAGCAAGTTGCTAAAAAAATTCTGATCATTTTCCTCATTTGTTGAATGTGGATTTTAATAGTGTTTTTATAGAGATTACATAGGATAATATATTGAAAATGGTAACAAAGTCTAAGATATAGTAATAGATCAATAAATGGTAGTTATCGTTAACATTCTATTAAACTGTAATTTGTTAAATTGTTGCTGTAAATAAGTATCTCTTTTTAATTTTTTTAAAGATTTTATTTATTTGAGAGAGAGAGCGAGTGTGCACAAGTTGGAGAGGTGGGCAGAGGGAGAGGTAGAAACAGACACCCCACTGAGCGAGTAGCCTAAAGTAGGGCTCTATCCCAGGACCCTGAGACCATGATCTGAGCCCCAAAGGCAGACGCCCAACCAAGTAAGCCACCCAGGGACTCCAATTATCTCTCTTTTTTAGATCCTTTTCTGTAATCTCTACATATATTTTCTTCCTTTTTGAGTCAGGCATTAATTGTATTGATGTTCTACTACATTTAGGTCCACATGATTGATGTGACTTTGAAAAGATCAAGGCTAAAGTGTAGTGCCCCAGGACAATCCACAGGATATTCCCTATATATTAGTTTATATATATCCATAGGTGGGTATGGAGAGTCAGCCATTGCCAAAGATACCTTTGTCCTTTTGAGATGTATTAGGTGCTGATTTACATGTAGTCCAGCTCTCCTTGGATTGATATGTGATCATGTAACAGATGGGTTGGGTAGATATCAATGCAAAAATTAACTTATTATCCTTAATTTGTGAAGTATGTTAACTAATTGCTATTTTTAATGATTGCTAAAATGTTTTTTATGACTTATTTGCACAAATCATACTCTCATTTATTAGAAGCAAATGGGAATACATATGAATGGTCATTTTACTGCAATCCCTATGGTCTTGTCATTTGCAGTTGTTTCTGTTTATTCCTGACTATTGTCAGTTGTTCTTTATTCCAACAAATTATAGTATAAGGACCTATTTGATAAAGCATTCTCCATTCTGCTGTGTAAAATTACATGGGGTAATTTTTATACATTTTGATTTGTTAAATCCCCTGTCAGAAAGTTTCAATCCATACTATTAGATTTAACTTAGGTCTATTAGATGTATATAACTTATACCCTTCTCACAGTCTTTCCTTCAAAGAGGCCTATTTAAATACTTTAAAGTGGCTACCTCAGAGTCAGGCTTCTAAAACCGCACACATCTAGGAGCTGGCTCTAATTCTCCCTGGAAGTCAAGAAGGATGGTGTGTTTCATCACTACATTTTCCCTTTACTTTAATGGTGTCTCCTGGGAAGGAGCTTGTGTACATGCCTGATGCCCACACTTTTTCAGCTGCTGCCCAATGGATACCTACTTGATTCCTGGCTCTGGTGCCCAGTAGGGCTTGGGTTCGAAGGTCCCATAGCTCTATAGCAGCAACAAAAAACAGTTCTTAACAGTTACCCTCCAAAAGCACAGTACAGGGGGTGCAGATAGAAGTGCCCATTATTCAGTCTTTCCTTGAAAAGAGCAACTGAATACTTTAAAAGCTGTCACTTGAAGGTTCAGCTTCCAAACAGCCTGCACGTGTGTGCTGACTGAGATCGTCCCCTTTGGGAATTGTCAGGTCTTGGCACACTCTCAACTACCAAAAGTCATTACAAATAAAATGGGCTGCTTGGACAACCACAAAGGTGGAGACAACCAAGAGCTACGGAGGGGGTGAATGATAAAATTTCTCTCTTACACAAGTCTACTCCATAAAGACTTGGCAATGTGGCTGATTTGTCTGATATGCAGAAACCAGCACAGAGAGTCAAGGAAAATGAAGAAGCAGAATATGTTCCAAACAAAGAACAAGATAAAATTCCAGAACAACTTTGATGAAAAGAAAAAAAAAGTAAGTGATTTACAGGATAAAGAGTTCAAAATAATGGTCATAAAGATGATCACCGAAGTCAGAAGAAACTGCATTCGCAAAATCAGAGCTACAGCAAAGACACAGAAAAAAATAAGTACCAAACAAATCACAGAACAAAAGAATATAAGAACCCCACTAAAAAATTCAATAAAGTGGGTTCAACAGCATACGAAAATAAGCATATGGAACAGCAAACTCAAAGATAAGCAGTAGAATTCATCCAATCAGAGGAGCAAAAAGAAAAAAGAATAAAAAAGAGCAAAGGTAGCTTAAGGGATTTATGAGACAACATCTACAGGATGGATATTCATGTCATAGGGATCCCAGAAGGAGAAAAGAGAGAAAAGGGGACAGAAACCTTATTTGAACAAATAAATTATATAAAAAATAAATACCTAGGAGTAAATTGAACCAAGGAAGTGAAACATCTGTACACTGAAAACTATAAGACATTGATAAAAGAAATGAAAGGCAAAAAATAGTTCTTCCATGTTCATGGATTAGAAGAATTAATATTGCTAAGATGTTCATGCTACCTGAAATAGTCTACTGATTTAATGTATTTCCTATCAAAATTCCAATGACATTTTCATAAAAATAGAAAAAAAATTCTAAAAATTATATGGAACTAAAAATAATCCTGAGTATCTTAAGCAGTCCTGGGAAAGAACCAAATCAGAAGAATTACTTTTGCTGTTTTCAAACTATATTACAAAACTATAGTAATCAAAAAATAGGCTATTGGCATAAAAATGGACATGTAGATCAATGGAACAAAACAGAGACAGCCCAGAGATAAACTCAAGCATATTTGGTTAATTAACTTATGACAAAGAAATGAAGAATATACAATGAGGAAAGGACAGTATCTTCAAAAAATGGTGTTGGGAAATTGGAAAACTACATGCAAAAGAATGAAATCAGACCGCTTTCTTATACCATTCAGGAAAAATCAACTCAAATGTTTAAAGACTTGAACATAGATCTGAAATCATTCAACTCCTAAAAGAAAACAAAGGGTGCATGCTCCCTGATGTCAGTCTTGGCAATGATTTTCTTTGCATCTGACACCGAAATCTAAACGGAACAAAAATAAATAAATAAAAAGTGGGACTATACCAAATTATGACACAGCAAAGGACACCATCAATCAAATGAAAAGGCAACTACTGAATGGAATTTGTATCTCATGTACATGATAAGTAGTAAATATCCAAAATATATAAAGAGCTCATACAACTCAATTGCAAAAACAAACAACAAAACACAAAAACAACTCAGTTAAAAAATGGCAGAGGAACTCAATAGACATTTTTCCAAAGAATAGATAATGGATGATCAACAGGGACATGAAAAGATGCACAATATTACTTGTCATCATCAGGGAAGTGAAAATGAAAACCAAAATATCACCGCACACCAATTAGAATGGCTATCATCAAAAAGACAAGAGGTAACAAGTGTTTGAAAAACTATGGAGAAAAGGGAACACTTGTGCACTGTTTTTGGGAATATTCACTAGCAGGCACAGTGGAAAACAGTATGGAGGTTCGTCAAAAAATTTAAAATAGAAATACCATATGATTCATCCATTCCCTTCTGGTGTGTATCAGAAAGGAATAAAATCACTATCTCAGAGTGATATGCACACCTATGTTCATTGCAACATTATTTCAATAAAAATAATGGAAACAACCTAAGTATCCATCGAAGGATAAAAACATACATGTGATATATATAAAGGAAATACATGTATTCTATATTTTGTTATATTTACTTTATAGTTATATCAGTATATAATTAATGTATTCATTATTAATATAATACTGTATTAAATACATTGTTTATAATTATATAATTATATATTATACATATATGTATGAATATTATTCAGCCATTGAAAGAAGAAAATCCTGCCACTTTTGATAGCATGGATGGACATTGAGGGCTTTATGCAAAGTGAGATAATTCTGACAAAGAAGGACAAATATTGTATGATCTTACCTATATGTGGAATTTTATAAAATCAAACTCATAGAAACGGAGAACAGCTTGTTGGTTGTCAGGGCTGGGAGTTGGAGGGGTGAGGGAAATTGATAAAAGTGATCAAAAAGTACAAACTTTGAGTTATAAAATAAATAAGTTCTTGTGAAGTAAGTATAGCATAGTGAATATAGTTAATAATAACCTATTGTGTATTTGAAAATTGCTATGAGTAAATCTTTAAAAAGATTATCTTTTTTTTTAAGATTCTATTTATTTATTTGACAGAGAGAGAGATCACAGGTAGGCAGAGGGGCAGGCAGAGAGAGAGGAGGAAGCAGGCCCCCCACTGAGCAGAGAGCCCAATGAGGGCCTAGATCCCAGGACCCTGAGATCATGACCTGAGCCAAAAGCAGAAGCTTTAACCCACTGAGCCACCCAGGTGCCCAGATTATAACTACCTTAAAAAAGATTATAACTATCTTAAAAAAGATTATAACTATTTCAGGTAATGGATGTTTACTAAAATTATTGTGGTAATCAATTCATAATATATATGTATATCAAAGCATTGCTTTTTAAAACTTTGAATTAATACAATGCTATTGTCAATTATATCTCAAAAAAAATTGGAAAAAAAGAATTAGTTTTGTTTCTGATTGTTATTGACATAAAATAGTCTCGAAAAAATTAAATGATTGAGGATGAAGGAAAAAATGGGTGAGAATATAATAAGGTCAAACAATATTAACTCACAGGAATTTACACCATGCCATCTTATATACTTATCCATTTCTTTAAGCTTTCTTACAGCCAGTGCAGTTGAGAGAAACTGTTACCTGATTCATAGTATCTTTACAGAAAACTGTCTGTCAGGGGAAGCTAAACTTTTCCTGAATCTTACAGAGGAAATTTTGTCCATGGGTAATTAAACAGAATTCTCTGACGTGAAACATGTTCTGTTCAGATAGAATGTTTTGTGGTGTTGTTTTTCATGGTAAATATAACACAGGCAACATGACAAATGTAATTTACTTGAAATTTGATCCAGATGCATTATGAATTATTCTTTTATCTTTGATAAGTTAAATGTCTAGGGTTGCAGTTTTCATGCCTTCTGCAGATTCCAAGAGAGCCTTGTAAATGTCTTAGAAGCTTCCTTCAGAAAGATGAAACATGGGGGCCAATTGAAGTGGAAGCAATACAGACAAGAAACAGCTCAATTCTTCATAAAATTTAAGAAATGCTTTTACTTCCATAAAAAAAAAAATGGAAAATCACTACTCTGTAGAATTGCTAGACTTTTGGAGACTCATTCTGAATTTTTTTCAAAACTATTTATTTTGTTTTTTCAAAACTTAAGTTCCTTTATGTATAAAGGAACTTAAGTTTTGAAAAAACTTATATATATATATATATATATATATATATATATAATGAGGCGTAGGGTATTTAAATATATATAAAATGAGGCGTAGAACGTTTAAATATATATAAAATGAGGTGTAGAATGTTTAAAGCTCATATATATATATATATATAATGAGGCGTAGAGTATTTAAATATATATAAAATGAGGCGTAGAACGTTTAAATATATATAAAATGAGGTGTAGAATGTTTAAAGCTCTTGTCTTTAAGGCTACAGTGTTCATTAAGAACAGAGCTATGTGTTTGTCAATCAGTTTGATTGTATACAGAGTTATATCCTCTTAGAAAATCAATGCCCCTAACTGAAATATATTCCAGATTGGTGAGATGACATTTTTTTGTAACTGTATTCATCTACTGAAACCAAAAAAAAAAAAAAAAAAAAAAAAAAAAAAAAAAAAAAAAAAAAAAAAAAAAAAAAAAAAAAAAAAAAAAAAAAAAAAAAAAAAAAAAAAAAAAAAGCATAGCTTAAAGAGAACCTATAAATTTTAAAGAAGGGAAACCAGTGACCAGTCATTTATTAATATTTGATAAGCAAAAGCTACTTTGTAGACTGAGAAATTGAGCAAACAATGGTATGCTTCTGAAATACTTTTAAAAAAGATTTTATTTATTTATCTGAGAGAGAGACAGACCAAGAGAGAGCACAAACAGGGAGGAGCAGGAGAAGCAGGCTCCCTGCTGACCAAGGAGCCTGAGATGGGGCTCCATCCCAGGACCCCAGGATCATGACCTTAGCCCAAGGCAGATGCTTAACCGACTGAGCCACCTAGGAGCCCCTGAAGTATTTGTTAACAAATACTTTGTTATTTAACAAATTTGTTAACAAAGCTCAAAATTCTTTTGAGCTGAAACTGCAGATAAAAATGTCTGTGTGAAAGACAAAAGAATATATAGATAACAGGAGTGCCTGGTTAGCTCAGTTGGTGGAGCATGTGACTCTTGATTTTGGTCATGAGTCCAAGCCTCATGTTGGGCATAATAGAGTTTAGTTAAAAAAAAAAAAAAGTAATCAATATACCACAGTGGCATATTAAGAAAAGACTATATGGGTAACAAAAAAAGAGCTTGATATTTAAATAGTAAAGGTTTATAAAATATAAATGTTTGTATTTATATGTGTGTATGTATACATAGCATAAATATGCCCAGACACATACATAAAACATATCACTTTAAATGTAATATATATTTCCAAATTTTGAAACTAAAGAAGGTAATAAAAATAATCTACAGATTTCACCAATGAGAGGTATTTACTCTTACTTGCCATTAAAATCCTGATTTCTTGCTGTGTTTACATATTTTATAGAATTGAGATTTTCTTTTTGACACGATTTTTAAAACAAAGATTTTCTTTTACATTAAGCATTTATAGACATAATTTTAATGGCTATGCAATATACTATTCCATGACTATAAAGTAATTTATTGAATGATTCCCTTGTTTTGTGGAGTTAAACTTCTATCTTTAAACATTTATAAAAATGCCATAAAAAATGCCATTTAGGGATTTTTTTTTTAGTATTTGCAGGCATTTTTATATTCCCAATTGTTTTTTTTAAATTCTTTCTGAAAGTAAAAATACTGGAATAAAAATCATAAGTATTTAGTAGTCTCATAGATTTCATTCAGTTAAGTCCTGGGAAACTGTAGGCATTTATAATACACCTGCTATGCATGGGGATACCCATCCCATGTATGTTCACCAGCATCAAATGTCACTCATGTTACTTTGCAAATAAAAAGGGGGGGGGTAGTTTTCATCTTTATGCTTACAAGTAAGATTGAACATACTTTTGAATTATATTATTCAGTTCTATGTTTTGTGAACTGCATATTCATTTAACCATTTATGTATTTGAGTATTATGTTTATCTCATTATGAGTTTCTCTTTGTTTTAGATAGCAGTTTTGAAATGAATGTAGAATTTATTTTTAAAAGGATTGGGAAAATATTTTAATGATGCCACTCTGAATTAGGTTTAAAAGAAATATAGTCATTTGCATTGAATCAAGACATTGTGACTTTTACAACTTCTACATTTTTATGATCTAATACTTGAATAGAATATTTTGAGCTATTCCTCTATCACTTTTCCATTTCAATAACAAAATTCTAAAAATTAGAGGGTAATAAATACATTTGGCACGATCACAGTTTTTGTGAAATGTACTAACTGCGTAATAATAGCACTCACACTCAAAGTTTTAAAAATTTGTGAGTGCTGACTTTCTGTACTTGTCTCTCACTTCAAGAAATTGTCTTGGATGGGGGTATTAAGGAGGCACGTATTTAATAGAGCACTGGGTGTTATACACAAGCAATGAATCATGGAACACTACATCAAAAACTAATGATGTGGGTGCCTGTGGGTTAAAGCCTCTGCCTTCAGCTCAGGTCATGATCCCAGGGTCCTGGGATTGAGGCCCGCAGCGGGCTCTTTGCTCAGCAGGGAGCCTGTTTCCTCCTCTTGCTTCTGCCTGCCTCTCTGCCTACTTGTGATCTCTCTCTGTGTCAAATAAATAAATAAAATCTTTAAAAAAAAAACAAACTACTGATGTACTGTATGGTGACTAACATAACATCATAATAATAAAAAAAGGAAATACTCCTGGAATGAAATGCACCACGAATCACAGCTTTCACTAGACGAGGTCTGATTTATTCAGTTATAGTGATTGGCTCAATAGAATGAAACATAATTAAAAAGCATAATTAAGATATTGTCTATACCAGAACATCTATATCTACAGAATAAAATATTTGAGCCATTAAGTTTGCATGAATACACAAGTCCTCTTTTTTCCAAGATAAAATGAGTGATTACAAATAAGCATCTTCAAACAAATCATGTCCATAAAGAGTAAGTGGGGATACAGTAAGTGAAAAAGTATATATGATTAGATAAATAGTCAATGTTTTGTGTCATTGAAAATCCAATTCAATATCTTATTTGAAGAAGTATTAAAGAAGTAGTACAATGTAGTAGCTGAGGTTATGGTTCAAAGTCAAGTTCCTCCAGGAAGTAACTGTGGAAGCTTAAACAAATTATTTCATATCTCTTGGCCTCAGTTTCTCAGGGTCAATAATCCAATCAGAATTGTTGCTTTATGCCCCCATACAGAAATTATACATGTAGATGAGTTTATTCTCTACAAATGAGGTCAGAGTAATAATCAAATACAGATTTTTTTTAGTGTTCCGAAAATGAAAGAATATTGAAATGGGCTGAAAAGTGTATCAGCAGAATAAGCAAAGTCTTTGGAAGGAGAATTCATGTTATGTCATGTATAAATTTAATTAATTTTGCCAAGATGAAAATAGATTCATTATCATATCAGCTACTATTTTGTAACTTATTTTGTTTCATATATGAAATGTCAGTGTGAGTGTGTCAATATAAGTATATATGCTTTCAGATAGATGGTGGTGGAAGATATTTTGTCTTTTATTTCTTAGTTTATTATAATTCCATGTATTGTTGTATACTCTTTGAGCCCAGAACTTTTTTTTCCCAGACCAGAACAGAGTTGCCTAGTGTGTCCATTAAACCTAGCTGAGGACCACAGAGTTATATGAGCAACAGGCTCATATTGATTAATAAAGAAAACTAGAAGCATAAATGAGAAGTCTTACCTGTCAACAGGATTTCCAGAGGTAGATGTGGTTAAGTTCTATCAATTTTCTATCATCGGTTATAGTACTTTATAAAAATGGTAGTTGGGGGGAAGGAGTGGGTCATATTACTTTATATTCTAAGCATTTACAAGTTTTAGAGCATCTTTCTAGAACTAATGCTAGCTGTAGCATAATTTCGAAGCTTCAATTTATGCTGATCTTGTCCAGCCCACCTTAATTTGTTTCAAGTTAAAAGGGACTTTTGAAAGACTAGCTTCCCAGAGAAAAGGATTAATTATAACAGCAATTCAAAGCCGCTACCTTCTAAATCAGTGAATCTCTTTGTCTTGATTATTTTAACAAGACTCTCTTCATTTACATAACTTTCCTCTTCCTGCCATCAGTCCAATTACCTTATTTTCTTGTTTTATGACTCTGCTAATAGGTGTATCATTTATAATTTATGAACCGAGCTCTGCTATTCTATTTGTTTTTGTATTCTTCTCCCTTTTCCTTAAATGCCACTAGGAAATCAGGTATTTTTAATGGAATTGCTGCTTTCCTATCAACGTGATACATTTGAATTCTCACTCAATAAAAGCTGAGGCCACTGAGACCTCTGTGTTAGTGCTGCCATTTTTAAAAAAATTGATTTGATTTTGACTCGTTTTAAAAATTGATAGCACTGAATTTGAGGCTCTAGTCTTGCATTTGTAGTTTCATGTTTACCTGGGGGAGGGGGCAAAGCTGAAAAGTTAATGGCCTGATAAACTTATACTATGTTGGAAAAAAAAAAAAGATACTCTAATTTGCAAGACTAAACTGGCTCTATGCGGTGTAGATAAACCAGCTCTTCACTTCACACTCACAGATTGGTCACACTCTATGCTGCCTGAGACTGATTGAGATGATAATATAATAAATGAGTAGCCAGAGTGAGTTCAGTGAACTTTATATGAAGGTACATAAGAATGGATTTCCTAGAGTGAGTCCATCCCATGTCACCAGAACAAGAATTGGACCCAGGAATGGATTATGATAACTATAAAGTGTCTTCTTAGGAGGGACTGTGCATATGTGCTGGGGAATGGAACTCCATGATTAACCACATAGCGTGCCATGCCCATTGGCATTTTCTTTCCTAAAACTACTGCATTTAAAGAAATCACTCTCTATTTGAGGACTAATCATAGAAAATACTCAAAAATGTGTTATTCAATAAATATATTTAATTTGCACCATAACATTCTCCAAAGCCAAAATTATTGATTTTCTTTCCCATTTTTAAACACTTGGTTTGGCATTATGCACCCAAAGGAAAGTATATCACTAAGCTAAGAAATTGGAGATGAGTATAATAAAATTTTTTTCCTTTTTTCAAATTCTACATGACCGAATAAAATGTACATAAATCATATTTTCACAAAAGAACCTTCCAATTAAACTGAAGACAGGGCATAAGAAAATGCAGAATTGTATAAGAGACTAGGGGCTAAAACTGCTAATCTTCTCAATAGCTTTTCTGATAAGTACATCTGTGGATCAGAGGAAAAAAATAAGGATTACATTGAGTTTAATCATTTATATAGCAATTAAGTAAATCATATACTAATGATTCACTGTAAAAAAACTTCTCTTGTTCTAAGTTTTCTGAAAAAAACAATCTTTCTCTGATCCTTGAGTAAAAAGAATATTGTTAAAACATAGCATTCACTTTTTAAAAATGTTTTCAAGTAGACAGAAAAATATTTTTGTCTTCATAACTGCTTGTAATTCTGCATCAGTTTCTAATTTAAATAATTCTAAAAATTAATGTCAACTTTTATTTGGGCCTTTCTTTCCCATACTGCTGTAAGTAGGTTGCACCATGGGGTAAGGGGAAGACAGAAAGGGTTTTTTATGTAAAGTAAAGGCTATAATGACAAGGAGATCTGACTATTTGCTATAGTCAGACTATAAATAAAGATTTCCTCCTCCCATACAGCATCACATTATGCTATATGAAATAAAATATGTCTAATAGAAATATGCTATATGAAATAGAAATATGTCATAATATGCTATATGAAATAGAAATATGTCTATGTATATTTATAGATAGAACAAATGGTCTTTCACTATTCCATGTTTACTTTTGAGAAAGTATATGAAATTGTATCAAGAATGCATTTGCTTCTCTTCACATACAAACATGGTTTTGATTTCAGCTCTGAAACTTACTTGCTGAGTCCCCTTGGCCAATCATTTAAGATCACTAAGCTTTAGTTTCTCCATCTGTAAAAAGGGTACAATAATCCTCATCCTGAATGATTGCCTTGAGGCCTATAGAACATCTACATTTAGCATAATGCTGACTATCAAAGGATTGCATTACAGGGGTGCCTGGGGTCACTCAGTTAAGCAGCTGCTTTCTGCTCAGCTCATGATCCCAGGGCCTTAGGATCAAGCCCCACAGGGCTCCCTGGGGAGTCTACTTCTCCCTCTCGTCCTCCCTCTGCTTCTTCTCCACTCATGCTCTCTCTCTCTCAAGTAAAGAAAATAAAATCTTAGAAAAAAAGGATTGCATTACAAATGGTAGTTGTCATTATTATTTGTGGGGGTGTTTTTAAATTAAAACCTTTAACATATTAAAGTTATCAACTATCTGGGTTGATAGTTGAGTTACCTTACTCCCCTGAACTTTTATCCACTTGTTAGCAGGCAGCATAAGCATGATTTGGGTTCAAATTCTCATTCTAACACCTATGATTATGCATCCTTGAAGAAAACCATAAGCACTTTTGTGTTCCACCTGTAAAATGAGAATGTCCTAGTTTGATGTCACCTCATTTGATGTTGTAGTGATTAATGAGATGAGACAAATTAATAATCAATAAAAGTACTTCCAAAAATATACATTCCTGCTATAATATAAGCTGTAGGAGATCAAGTGCCTTATCTGTCTTGTTTACCACTGTATTTCCACCATCTAAGTGACGTCTCACACATAATGGACCGTCAATATATGACAATGTGATGAATGAAAAGACAATGCCACTCACACAAAACACTGTCATTATCTGTATGACCACTCTTCACATGTGCTTTCCTCCAGATCTGTGTGTTCTCTTCACCATTGTCTTTACACTCAGTTCCCACCCAGCTTTCTGATCTTGCCTCTGAGAAGCCCCTCAACTGAAATGTTGTTCTTTTTTTCTATTCACCCAGAATTAACCAGTTCTTTGTGTTCCACCATATGAAGTAGAGCCTTCTTAAGGAAGACAGCCTTATAAGTTTGTAATCCCGGGGTGCCTGGGTGACTTAGTCAATTAAGTGTTGGACTCTTGGTTTTGGCTCAGGTCATGATCTCAGGGTTGATCAGGTCATGAACGATCCTCTGCGTTTGGCTCCTCGCTCAGCACAATCATCTTGTCCCTCTCCCTCTGCTCCTCCTCTCCAACTTGCATTCTCTCTCTTTCTCATAAATAAACAAACAAACAAACAAATAAATAAATAAACAAACAAACAAACAAATAAATTTGTAAAAATATAAAAGTTTTAATCCTATAGTTTGTCTCGGATTTTGATCTTAGACTGTGTTCACTTTAGATTTTGTGTATTTTATCAGCTTCCTTTGCCTAAATTTGAGACAAAAGTATGTGTATTGGGAAATGGAGGAAAGGATTGTATCAACTTTGTACTGATGATGTGGTTCATGTATGAGTTTTCTGTTGCCACTGTACCAAATTAACATAAAGCTAGTAATTTAAACTACTTTATATTACAGTTTGGGAGTTCAGAAATATGAGATGGATCTCTCTGGGCTAAAATCAAGGAGTTAATGAGGCTATGTTCTTTTCTAGAAGCTCTAGGGAAAAAATTGATTTTCTTTCTCCAGTTTTTAAAGGGATTTTATTTTATTTTATTTTATAAGATTTTATTTATTTATTTGACAGAGAGAGAACACAAGTACGCAGAGAGGCAGGCAGAGAGAGGAGGAAGCAGGCTCCCTGCTGAGCAGAGAGCCAGATACAGGCCTCCATCCCAGGACCCTGAGATCATGACCTGAGCCGAAGGCAGAGGCTTTAACCCACTGAGCCACCCAGGCGCCCTTTTTTCCCAGGTTTTACAGACTGCCCTCATTCCTCACTCCTTCCATCTTTAAACTGAGAAATGACCAGTTGAGTCTTTCTTACATCACATCACTCTGATACTGACTCTTCTGCATCTCTCTTGCATATTTGAGGACACTTGCAATTACTTTGAGCTCACCCAGATAATCTAGGATAGTCTCTGTAATACAAGGTTAGCTGATTAGTAGTCTTCATTCCATCTGCTGCCATAATTTTAATGTCCCTTCCATGCAATCTCATGTATTTATGAGAATTAGTGCTCGGGCATTTTTGGTAGATCATCAATCTGCCTACCATAGTTCATTATCCTTAAGATTCTTCTTTATGGTCAGCTAGGATTACCTGTCTAAAGCTCAGTTTTGCCACCTCTCTGGTACTAATTATTCATTAGTTGGGAATGATTTGGGCTCCCAAATTTTAACAGTTCAAAGATCTGACAGTTGACATCTTATCCTGTTTCTTTGACCAGGCCTCACCGAGTAGACAATTTCTCACAGTGGTGTCACTTTTTCAATTCTACTTGTCCATGTTTATGCCTAATATCTTTAAGACTAACTACTCTCTTGTACTAAAGTTATCCTCCCTAGAATGAATCTGTCTTTACTCTATGAACATACTTAGGACTCCAATTCATATGACTTCTATATATGACTGTTTTTAAACCGTTGGTCATCTTGTTCTGATGTATCTGTCAGGACGTGACTAATATCGTGTGCTTCAGTTTTCTGAAGTGAACCATCTGCTTCCATTAGCATTCTCCTCCATTACTATGTCCCAAATTCTAGCTTCTGGTAACCACAGACATTTTGTGTCTTCTTATTGCCTTCTGATTGGTAAGTCCATCCAGACTTAGGTATATCCTCATCACCCAAAAGACTCATTCCTGTTTTGTTTGTTTGTTTATTTGTTTGTTGTTGTTGTTTGGTAGAGGGAAGCATCTTTAAAACTTTCACTTTAAACAAAATCTTTCTTTTTTTGCCCAGTGTATATTTCTCTCCTTTAGCTTAAAATTGCTTCCTTTGATTCTTCTTTCTGAACAAATTTCCACACACTCCCTATCCCCAGGTCCGGGAGTACTGGAAAAGCAAGAGAGGTAGTTGGTTCACAAAATTTGAGGAAAAACCCACTGACAGGATCATGGAGTTGCAGGGTCAGCCTTTTCATGACCTCTAGGGTAAGCATCTCCTTAAATTTTGCATTTAAGCTCTTCTCCTGCCTCACACTAGTCCAGGCTAATGCTTTACCTCAAACTCAATTAAAATAATTATTAAATCTTTAGTGTCTCTACTCATTGCCTCATTTGTCATTACAGGAGAAGAAGAAGAAGGGCTACAGGGTGCTCCACAAAAGGAGTGATCCCTTAGAGTAGACTCCAAGTGGGAGCATGATCTGTCAACCTTGACCTCCCACTGTGACTGGTCAACCCCAACTTCTTCCATTATAAACTATCACCATCAACTTCTGCCACACCCCATCATTCATGACTTCTCCAATGTGATCATCCAACCCAAACTTTTCCTATGACCTTTTACTCCCAGCTTCTCCTACTATGACCTCCACATTTTTCTATTAAAAATTTTTCCTATTAAAATATTTTCTGCATTTTCTTTAGGGATATTCCTTGCAAATACTGAAATTATATTGTGTTGCTTCTTTTTTGTTTCTTGGTTTTCAAAATGTTTTTTGGATCCATTTGGTACTTCATGGATAGGAGAAGTAAGAGAAAATTGTCATCAATTTTAATTTCCTCAGAACTTGGAAAGCAAGAATAGAAAGCAGTTCTTTCCATACTTTCCTCCATTTAGGGACTTCCTCCATTCTATGCTATAATAAATCTCCCTCTTAAGGGTCCCTGCAGTACTAGACTTCTACAGTTCCCTTCATATATCTGTCACTTTTTATTCTTCCCCTGACATTAATTTGCTGTAATGAAACTCTTTGGGCTTTTGTGCTTATAGAATTATTTACACAGGACAGAGACCCAATATGCTGCCTGTCTGTGAGATTTTCTCCAGGGTCATGATGTCCTAAATTTTACATTAGTTTCTTTTTTTACTGTAATAAAATTAAATACTTTTATTTAGGTCAATTTGTACTGTAAGGATAGTACCTTTTTTTCATTTTCAATCATTTTAATGATTTTCATCATCATGGAAGAATTTCAGTTATTGACTATATCTAATTTAAATCCTTCAAGTTTTCCTTCTTTCAGTTAAGAATCTAAAATTGAATTTTTTACTCTAAAATTAAATGCCATAAATTAATCACATAATAACCCATAAAAATGGTGAGATGTCTTATCAATAAAAGCAAAATTACTTATTATTAAATATATCCCAAACTCTTTTTTTTAATTTCTCTTGTTTGCATAATTTGAATTTTAAGCTTTATCATCATGAGCTGACATGACATGATTTCATAGATTCTTAATTTTCTGGTTGTGTCAGTTCTTAAGTAATATTAAAGCAAAATGTAATTCCTAAAAAATATAGGGGGAAAAAAGGCATTCAGTATGTTCTTACTTTAAAATTTTTTCCTTAGGTATTTTTACAGTTGTAGAAAAGAAAAGAGGGAAGGAAAAAAAGAAATAGCAAAGATCTTTTTGGGAAAAGATATATTGCATATTTAGAGAAGATGCATCCAAAAATACTCAGAATAAAGAAGAACTATATTTGACAGTCACCTTTTTAAAGGTTTTCTCTTTTTGAGGCTATTTCAAGTGTTTTGGGAGAAAGTCTCAATTAGGTATTACTTGATAGGGAACACTTTTGCATCTGTCAGAGCTCAATCAGGGAAGCATGGCTACTGAGTGAAGGGACAAAGTGACGTGGAATAAGATATTGCATAAGTTGGGAGAAACTGGGAAGGTGAAAATCTGTGAGGTATATTTAAACAATGAAAAAAAAAAAAAAAGAAAGGTCACTGGCCCATCCTCCTGAAAAAAATAGTTCAGGCGAATGACTCTAAACTTTCAGTAAAATCCAAGGAGGCAAGTACATCCGGGGTCAAAGGCAGTAACAAAAGTGGAGCTCATGCAGAGGTCTTTGTAACTTGCTTCTGTTAGTACTAGCTGTGCATGTCCTCCCAGCAGCAGGGAGAGATGCCCTGGAACATATAAAGAAGCAGGGGGCCATGGCCATTTGTCTATCATTGCACCTGACTGCAAACACCCACTGAGAACAATGACTATACCTTCACGTGCACCTTTCAGCTCTTTCACAAGTTCCTGGCCAACCCTAACCAAATGCACAAGGGAAAGAGAGTCCAGACAACTGTGGTCTGAGAATCTGCTTAAACAGCACCACCTAGCACACTCTTTGCTATCACTCTCTTGTCCTTATTGTCTGGACCGTGCTCCCACAGGACAGTAACAGCAGGCACTACTGAGTGTAAACTGAACCCACATATCTTGAATTTACACATAATTTCATGATAAGACTTAATCATTTTTGCCACTTACTTTCTGTGTGACATTGAGTTGATCTGTAAACTCTCTGTATTTTGATTTTTCTTTTTTAATATGGATTTAATATTATAACCATCTGTCTCAAGATGGGTTCCCTAAGAGCAGATATTGAGGTAAATTTTTGTGTGAAAGTGAATCATTAAGAAGTATTCCTAGGAAAACATGGCAAGGAAATGAAGGAGGTGAGGGAGCAAAGAGAAGGATAAGGATGGGTTATCAGTACAGTACAGAGGACGGTTTGCTTCGGTTCCACAGGGGATCACTGATGACAATGGAGGCCTCACCTCAGAGTTGTCATGGGGACAGGAAACCAGAGAATATATACTCTGCACTGTTAGCCACGGGTTAAGGCTATCTTAGGGGAATGTACCTAGAGCTTGCCTCTCTCTGTGCAAAGGCAAAACATTCTGTCAACATGGGTGCCATTCCGTCATGAAGAGATACAGGTGTTGGCTGTTGATAGTAATCACAGGGAAGCCAGTGTGCAAGGAAATGGTAAGATTTGAGAAAATAGGCTTGGAGTGCTTGATATCTGCTATAATACTTGAAAAGATTTTTGCACAGCCTTAAGAGAAAATTATCAATATTTAAAAAAATGACACAGTGTACCTGAGTGGCTGAGAGGGTTAGGCCTCTGCCTTTGGCTCAGGTCATGATCTCAGGGACCTGGGATTGAATCCCACATGGGGCTCTCTGCTCAGCGGGGAGCTTGCTTCCCTCTCTTTCTATGCCTGCCTCTCTGCCTACTTGTGTTCTCTCTCTGTCCAGTAAATAAATTTTAAAAAATCATTAAAATACATGACACAGAGTAAATACCCAATAATGTGCAGCCAGTGATAGTAGTAGCAGTAGAGGCATTGTTGAATGGAGGGCATCCCAAATAAACCACCTCATGTAAGATGAGGAAATTATCTTTGGCAAGACTGACATTGGCAAAAATAGGAGTGATATTGGTAAAGCTTTGCATCCTTACTAAAAATGTAACACTCTGGGGGCAAAGTTGATTCTGGCCCTGCAAGTATCAAAATACGCGGCAAAGCTGTTGTAATTTAAACAGTTTAGTGTTACCATGGTAATTGACAAATAGATAAATGGAACACAGCACACTGAAAAGCAGACCAGAAAATATTAGCAATAAATCACATGGTAAAGAAGGAGCTTTAAAATGATGAAAAAAGGATGGTTATCCATAAATGGTGATGGAATTATTAGGAATCCATTTGCAAGTAAAAATTTAATTTTTATTTTTATCTCACGCAATGTATGGAGATAAATCTCAGATGCAATTGTGATAAAGATAGTTAAGCATTAAAACAGAATATAAGAATCTCATGATAAGATTTTCCACAATATAACAAAAATCCAGATACTATCATAAAATTTCATGGCAGATTTTACAACTATTTGTTTTTAAACAAAGAACAAAATAACATTCTGGATAAAGTATTTGAAGCATATGTAACAGAAAGAGGATTAATATCAAAATGTAGAGTAAGTTCACAGTAAGAAAATGAGAAGAAAATTAATAGATAAGAAATAGGTTTTCATATACATAAAATTAAACACAAAACATTAATAAGAAATGCAAAACTCAAATTATATTGTAGCAATGAGAAAAATCATGAGATATAATTTTTTCACCCATCAGATGAACAAAATAATAAGAGAGGCTGTGGACAGTGGTATCACCAAAGTGGTGAAATGGGCAGTTCCTTACTCTTGTTTCCTTCACAAGAAGAACAAGTAAAAGCTGTTGAAGATGTCCATTGAGAAACACCTCCCTACCTCAGGGACCAAGACAGGTTGGCATTAGAGGGTAAGAAAAGAGGCTACACTCTGACCACATTGCCCTTCCCCTCAGAACAGTCAGCAACGTGAACAGAGAACTCTCCTGACCTCTGGTTGCTCCAGTGGGAAAGAGAACCCAAAAAGGACCACCAACCCACCCCAGCACGGGGGTTGCTTTATGGGAACCGCTATTCTGATCTTGCATCATGGGATTTACAGAAGAATTGGTAGGGTCCTGCAGCTGAGAACCTCACTGTGACGGAGAAGGGGGCAGGAGACTGAAACAACCAGCATGAGAATCTTGGCAGGCCAGGTTTTTGTTTTGTTTTGTTTTGTTTTAAGATTTTATTTATTTGACACAGAGAGAGAGATCACAAGTAGGCAGAGAGGCAGGCAGAGAGAGTAGAGGAAACAGGCTCCCTGCTGAGCAGAGAGCCTGACGTGGGCCTCGATCCCAGGACCCCGAGATCATGACCTGAGCTGAAGGCAGAGGCTTTAACCCACTGAGCCACACAGGCACCCGGCAGGCCAGGTTTTTACCTGCAATGCTCAAGTAGTAATCCCAGCCAGCAGTTTTACTCCCATCTGCAGACCCAAGGTACAAGTGTACTCTGACCAGGGAACTTGGCAGGATGTATATATGCCAGATTCAGATCCTCAAACCAGCAATTTTGTAAGCCCTAGAGCCTGATTTGGCCATGCTCAGGCAAAGAGTAGAGTCATAGTTCCGCTTGCTCGATAGGATATCTTCTAGCCCCATCTGATCAGAAGGGCTGGTGACAGTTCCTAGAAGCTATGTGACCCATTGATGCTCCATCTGAGAGCTTGGTGGGCAGAACTGATAACCCTCACAGCAAAGCCAATATCAAGCACGGAGAGTTCCTCTGCTACTCACAAGCAGAGAATTTAATTCATAGCCAAAGCTGAGGGTAGAAGCAGGCCCTTCCAAACAAGAGAGCCTATTTGGGAAATTGAGAGTAGTCTAAAACAGCCCTTTACCTCTGCACACCCCAGCTCCAGCTGCCTTACCACCACTCAGGCAAGGGAGCTGAGACATAGCCCCACCTGCATGGAGAGTATCTTCTTGCCCCATCTGACCAGAATGTCTGGGGACAACGCCTTTGCAGCCTAGTGGTGCTGGAGTCTATAGAAGGGCAGGTACAGCCAATAATTTGCAAAGAAAAGCAGTGGCCCTCATCAGCCTGGGAACATGGAGTGTGGGTTGGCTTGCATTGACAGTCAAGAGCTTTGCTGGTTTTAGAGCTGCTTCTCCTGCTGCACCCAGGCAGGAAATCAAATCCATAGGCCTGCTAATTGTTAAATACAGCCTTCAGCATATCTGACCAGGGAACCTAACTAAAGCACCCAGGAAGCTACAGAACCCATTCAACAGCCCTATGCACAGTAGCACTAGAACAGAGAGCCCAGCCTAAGGTTTCCCCAGTTGGTGGACTCATCTGCTGGGGAATTTATTATGCACTCTGATCTGATTTGAGTTCTCAAACCAAAAGCTTTGTATATCCTGGGTCCTATCCTGCTGCCCTGCTAGAGCAGGAAAGGCTAATTCATAACTCCACCTATCACTGAATATAGTACCCTGTCCTAACCATTCAGTAAGCCTGATCCGAGAATCAAGGTCAAATGTAGTTACCAGTCTTACTTCATATGGGTACAGGACCAATCCAGGAGTCCTTTCTAACTATTCTTAGTGAAAGACATACACACGCGCGTGCACACACACACACACACACACACACACACACACACACACACACCGCCGCCATCCCAATCCTCAAGCTAAAACAGTTGCTTCCCTTAAAATAGGCTATAATTGCAGGTCCCACAGGCCTAATCACATTATCAACAGACACACTTAGAAACCCAAACTTAACTGATTAGGGAAGAATATTCTCAGCCATTTGCTTTAACCTATAAAGTCTGGAAGAGGAGCCTAGTCATACAGAGGTATTGCAGCATTGCTTTTAGTAATGATATTCAGAAATAATTTAAATGCTCATTAAAAGAGAATTGACAAAACAATGTATGATATATCCATATGAAGGAATAGAATGTACTATTCAGTGTAATTAACCTACTTCTTCATATACTTACATGAAATGGTCTCCAAAAGGTATTATTAAGTATAAAAAGCAATCCTCAGGCACCTGGGTGACTCAGTGGGTTAAAGCCTCTGCTTTTGGCTCAGGTCATGATCTCAGGGTCCTGGGATCAAGGCCCCTATCAGGCTCTCTGCTCAGCAGGGAGCCTGCTTCCTCCTCTCTGCCTGCCTGTCTGCCTACTTGTGATCTCTCTGTCAAATAAATAAATAAAATCTTTAAAAAAAAAACAAAAAACAATCCTTAAAAAGGTACACAGGGTGCCTGGGTGGCTCAGTCACTTTAGTGTCCAACTCTTGATTTTAGCTCAGGTCATGATCTCAGGGTTGTGAGATCTCAGGCCCAAGTTGGGCTTCATGCTGGGCATGGAGCCTGTTTAAGATTCTCCCCTTCTCTCTCTGCCTGTCTCCCTGTTTTTTTTTAAAAAAAAAAATGTTAAGTACAAAATTACTTATTTCTTAAACACAAATTAAATTTGTTGATAAACATGTCTAGAAATATATGCTCTGTTTGAAGCACTCACAAAACTGTTACTGTTTAGAGAAAGAAACAACTTAGGATCTCAATAATTTTGATGATTTGTGGCTTATGATGAAATGTGATAAGTGATGGCTGCTAGTTCAAATACACAGGCCTTGGTATGTCTGGCTACCGCAATGTTTCATTTGGTTGGTTTTTAAATTGATCAATTATTCAATGAAACACCATGAGGGTCACATAAGAAATCATAATCATCAGCCTCTCTCAAAACTCAGATTTGGCAACATGAGACAGGAATTCTTCAAGACATGTTATACCTTCAAGCCCCCACAATTCCCATTGATTATGTACTCCTGTTATCTCCCTGATGCCTGTATGTTTGAGAGGGGAGTTGTTTCTTTGATTATTTTCACTATTATCACTATATTTAATGTCTAAAATCCTCAACAACACACTTTCTTAGATTCTAATATTCTCCTAGAACTGATGTCACATCTGCAAAATGATGAAGTAACTTACTCTAGTAATTCCTTGATGGACGCTTTTCTTTTATACATAATAATAATAATCCCAGTGTCTATCACAGTGTTCTGGGCACATTGTAGAGCTTCAGTGAAAGAATGAATGGATGAAAAAAATAACTGAAATCCGTGGCTATGAAAGTGAATAAAGGGAAATGGTTAGTTCTTCAGTCCCATTAGCCGAATATTATCACTAAGTGGAATAACTATAGTTAATGACTGAATACTCTAGATCAGTTGGAGTTTTAGGAAGAAACCTAATATGATTAAGGTTTCTTAACTCTCTGGGTAGCAACTTGTATAACAGAAGTGTTTTTTGCCTAGCTACTTACAGAGTTGTGAGTTACTTGGCTCTTGACATAGATTAGAACAAATTTGCTAGAAAAAGTAGTCCTATATTAAGCCTAAATGATTAGGTCAGACTCCAAGCCCATAATTCCTATTTTCAAAGATGAGTTGAAGAGTTTGTCTTATCTTCTGTCGTTCTGGGAAATCTTTAGGTTTAACTTGAAAAGTAAATGAATTTGAAATAATTCCATCATTCCACTAACATTGCACAGTCTCAACTGACTACAAATATCTTAACAATGGGGTGTTTCCTTTCAATTAGAACTAATTAAAAACCCATATGTCTTCTAATCTGTCTTAGATGTCTCTATATGTAGCATATAATTGGTAAATGAATATACAGAAAATCAAGATCCATTCACTAAAATTTCAACTTTTATCTGAGTATTTCTAAATCCAGAGAAAGCAACTTAAAGCATGTAATTTATATTTTGATATTTTCTTTTGCTCTGTCACTTGATCTTTTTCTTTTGAGCTAAATGGCCCAAGCATACACATGGGGAGATTTTAGAGAAAGTGAAGTCTTACTTTTTAATTAGACCAAATGTGTTAAATGAATATAAAATAATTTGAATACTGCAGAGACTTCTTAAATCTCTATCAATAAATCTGGTACTGCAGCAGGTCTATCTCTGCACATAGATTTAGTTACATTTGGACTTGAAATACGATAGTGAAATGAATTTGTTACTAATGCAATCAAGTGTTTCAGTAATTCATGAGAAAGTAATTCCTCAACGTACATGACTCACTTAATAATTTAAGATTTTTCAGACTTCATAATAGAACCAATGAACTCTTCATAGATTAAAAAATAAAGAAATCCACTACCTGCTCCAAGTATTGTATTCCTTAAGTTCATTTTAATTACCATACTGTTTATTTTATGAAATAAAAATTGTTTGGGTAATGTCTGTTCTCTGTGGTAGTTCTATAGACTCCACACAAAATATCTCATTTCCTATATAATTAATGATGGGTTTTGTTCTGACTATATATTAAACATTTGAGCAAAATATTCAGTCATCCAGGGGCGCCTGGGTGGCTCAGTTGGTTAAACGACTGCCTTCGGCTCAGGTCATGATCCCGGAGACCCGGGATCAAGCCCCACATCAGGCTCTCTGCTTGGTAGGAAGCCTGCTTCTCCCTCTCTCACTCCCCCTGCTTGTGTTTCCTCTCTGGCTGTGTTTCTCTCTGTCAAATAAATAAAATCTTTAAAAAAAAAAATTCAGTCATCCAACTAGTTGGATACTCATCATATATAACACAGATTCATTATATGTAGGAGTTTATTTTGAGGAGCAATGATCCATGCAAAAGAGATATGGTCAGGGGCTTAAAAATATTTATTTCAACTTTTTATATTTTATAGACAACATTTTTTTCTAGAAAAATTTATTTGAAAATGTTAGCCAATCTATATTACTGTGTCACAATGTGGAGAAATAATTTGATAAGATATAAAAGGATAATAATGTGTTTTTTTAAACTTGATTATTTCACTATTTACTATCTTTGCTACATAATGTAAAGAAAGACTAGTAAAATCCACATGTGTTCTTATCTCTTTTTCTACACTTCTTGTTCACCATTATGTTTTTTTATTTCTCTAATTTTTCTTTAAAAATCTAAAAATGTAAAATTTCTTTAATCTAATGTTCTATATGTTATAAAGATCCATCCAACACCATGAAAATGTCATTTTTATTGCTTTTGATATTGGTCATTCAAAAGTCCTTGAGAAATATTTAGAATGTATTGTATCTGCTACAGTTTCTAACCTAGATGTTTATTTTAGCCTCTTAAAAATCCTGATAGTTTTCTTCTCACAGAAATAATGTTGGCCTTTATCCTATAGGTTTTGGGTTTGTTTTCTTTTTAAGATTTCATTTATCTATTTAAGAGAGAAAGTAAGTGTAAGCATGAGCAGGGAAAGGGACCAAGGAAGTGGGAGAAGCAAACTCCCCACTGAGTGGAGAGCACAATGTGGAACTCGATCCCAGAACCCTGAGATCATGATCTGAGGCAAAGGCAGATGTTTAACAAACTGAGGCACCCAGATGCCCCTAGGTTGTTTTGTTATTTAAATTACATGAAACATGCTAAATTTGGCAATGTGCTTGGAGGCGGAAGAGAAAGTTATTTTAATTTAATCCAAGTTAAATTCTAGCTGCAGAGCACTCTGAAGCAATAAGTGAATTACACAAGGTTAAAAATAAAAATAAAGGCTGCAAGCAGTTGCCAAAGAGAACCCACACACAAGGAGTTCTAATGTCATTAGTGTTAACCTTTTCTTAATCTAGTCTGAATCCGTGATCAACACTAGTTTCCACATAGTAGTACAGAAGCCAAAGCAATTCTCTGTATGTTCTTTCTGTATTCCTTACAACTTGTTTCTCTTTGTGGTCTGTGGCTCATCTGCATTAGGGCTAGAGTACCTGTTTAAAATGCTTGTTACCAGTTATCTGTCAAGACATAATGAATCACTCATGCATGTCCTGGATCAGATCTGGGAACCTGCATTTTAACAAGTTCCTCAGGTGGTTCTTTGATAAACCAGATTTTATTTTATTCTTATTTTTATTCTTTTAAAAATTTTATTTATTTATTTGGCAGAGAGAGAGACAGGAAGAGAGGGAACACAAGCAAGGAGAGTGGGAGAGGGAGAAGCAGGCTTCCCACCAAGCAGGGAGCCTGATGCAGCGCTCCATCCTGGGACCCTGGGATCATGACCTGAGCCAAAGGCAGATGCTCAATGATGGAGTCACCCAGGGGCCCCGACACACCAAATTTTAGAAACATTTCATACAGTCTTCTCTGATAGGTGGAATCCTTTCAGCAAATTTTAAAGCTTGAGTCAGGATGTGGAACAGAGGGATTAGAACTGAATACTCAGGTATGTCAAGACTCTGATTTTGAATTTTTATGGGAGATGAGGAATTGGTGATGTCAGTGTTACTGAAAAGTTTCATAATGCTCTACACCATGAAAAATGACAATAATACACAAATTCTGGTGTAGTATGTGTCTGAATAAAAAAGTATGAATAAAATATGAAAGTGCTTTAGTTTATAACATATTTAGTTTCACAGTGTTCTACTATTCAAGGTGCCTATTGTATTATTTATACCTATAAATTACTGGTGTGTTTAGTTTCCAGGTTAAAAATTAAGTCAAAGTGTTTTCTTTACATTTAAATACTTTACTTTCTGTACTTTAACATAAATTGGGAAATACAAGGATTGGTGTTTTCTGTTGCAACAAAGTCAAGCAGCAGAATAGAGCAGAACAAAAAATTCTTACCCTCTGCGAAATTAAGTCATTCAGCAGTGTTCTTATATACAAGCTGGTCAGAATGAGTCATTATAGTAACATTTTTAGGATCTTTCTTCTTCTTTTTTCTTCTTCATTTTTTTTTTTTTTTTTTTTTTTTTTTTTTTTTTTTTTTTTTTTTTTTTTTTTTTTTTTTTTTTTTTTTTTTTTTTTTTTTTTCCTAATGCTATTCTTTCTTGAGGTCAGTAAGCTCTAGTTGGCTTGGCTGGGGCTGCTCAAAGACAGGTCCTGGAAACCAAAGGAGACAGATTAGTTAATCCTTACTGTTACTACTTCTCCTTTTTTTTTTTTTTTAACAATTCTTTTTAAAAATATTTTATTTCTTTATTTGAGAGAGAGAGTGAGTGAGAGAGAGCATGAGAAAGGAGAAGGTCAGAGGGAGAAGCAGACTCCCCGTGGAGCTGGGACCTGATGTGGGACTCGATCCCGAGACCGCAGGATCATGACTTGAGTTGAAGGGAGTGGCTTAACCAACTGAGCCACCCAGGCGCCTCTACTGTTACTACTTCATTCCTGGAAGCTGCCTTGTTCTAGCAGAGGTCTACTAGAAAACAAAGCAAAGCAAAACAAAACAAAACAAAAAAACAAACGATTTCTCATTCCCTTCCACAGTCAGTCTGGTTGCCTTTAAATTTTTGAAACCCAGAACACCAGAACCCTGTTCCAGGTGTCTACAGCCCAGGAAGAAATAAAGAGGGAAAGTTGTTGAAAAGTTCTGTCCAGGTTATAAATGGACTCATTGGATTTGTAAATAAGCTAGACAATGGCATTGCTTTCAGGAAACTTAACAAATAAGTGAAATTTTACTTTACAAATATTCCAATTTACAGTGATTTGGAAGGAAATATTTTACCATTAATGTTTCAGACCTATGAAGCATCAAAGAGAGAATGTGTATTGCTAAATGTGTCAGATTATTATGTGTGTTTGCAGGACAATGTCCTTTACAAATGGCCTACCTGGGGCACCTGGGTGTCTCAGTCGTTAAGCATCTGCCTTTGGCTCAGGTCATGATCCCGGAATCCCGGGATAGAACCCCGCATTGGGCTCCCTGCTCAGCGGGAGGCCTGCTTCTCCCTCTCTCACTCCCCCAGCTGTTTTTCCTCACTAGCTGTGTCTCTGTCAAATAAATAAATAAAATCTTTAAAAAAAATGGCTTACCTGATGTCAAATCTCTGTGTGACATAGATATATGACTTTAGTAAAGTATGGAAGGGAACCAAAATATGCTTCTTTGGCATAAGGATCATCTTGAGCTGAAGGCAATTGAGCAGCAGCAGATAAAGGCAAAACTCTAAAAGAAAACATAAGTTTCCCTTTTGTAAAAGAAATAAACATTTATAGGGGCGCCTGGGTGACTCAGTTGGTTAAGCGACTGCTTTCGGCTCAGGTCATGATCCCAGAGACCCATGATGGAGCCCACATCGGGCTCCCTGCTTGGCGGGAAGCCTGCTTCTCCCTCTCTCACTCCCCCTGCTTGTGTTCCCTCTCTGCCTGTGTTTCTCTCTGTCAAATAAATAAAATCTTTAAAAAAAAAATTAATAAACATTTATAAAAGAAATTGCCATGTGCCAAAGAAATGTCTCCCTCTCCCTTACCAGGCGGGAGAAGGTCTGTTAACAACTCATCAGTGTAGGAGCTTCCCATTTAAATCTGTTTAAGATGATATTTTGATGTGGTTTTGATTTGAATTTCTCTGATGGCTAATGATGACGAACATTTTTTCATGTGTCTGTTAGCCATTTGTATGTCTTCTTTTGAGAAGTGTCTATTCATGTTTTCTGCCTATTTTTTAACTTGATTATTTGTTTTGGGGGTGTTGAGTTTGAGAAGTGCTTTATAAAACTTGGGTACCAGCCCTCTTTATCTGTATGTAGTGTTATTTATAAATATCTTCTCCAATTTTGTGGTTTGTCTCTTGTTTTGTTGACTGTTTCTTTTGCTGTACAGAAGCTTCTTATCTCAATGAAGTCCCCAAAGTTCATTTTTGCTTTCATTTCCTTTGCCTTTGGATACATGTCTTGAAAGAAGTTGCTGAGGCAATAAAAACTACATTGAGATACCATCTTATACCAGTTAGAATGGCAAAAATTGACAAGGCAAGAAATAACAAATGTTGGAGAGGCTATAAAGAAAGAGGAACACTTTTGCATTGTTGATGGGAATGCAAGTTGGTACAGCCACTTTGGAAAATGATGTGGAGGGTCCTCAAAAAATTAAAAATAAAAAAAATAAAAAAAACCAAATAAGTCAAAAAATAGGCCGAAAACATGAACAGACACTTCTCAAAAGAAGACATACAAATGGCTAACAGACACATGAAAAACTGTTCATCATCATTAGCCATCAGAGAAATTCAAATCAAAACCACATCAAGATATCATCTTTTTTGGGGTGCCTGGGTGGCTCAGCGGGTTAAATCCTCTGCTTTTGGCTCAGGTCATGATCTCAGAGTCCTGGGATCAAGGCCCGCATCAGGCTCTCTGCTCTGCCTGCTTCGTCCTCTCTCTCTGCCTGCCTCTCTGCCTACTTGTGATCTCTCTGTCAAATAAATAAAATCTTTAAAAAAAATGTTTAAAAAAAGATATCTTCTTTTTTTTAATTTAATTTAATTTTTTTCAATGTTACAAGATTCATTGTTTATGCCCCACACCCAGTGCTCATGCAATATGTACCCTCAGTACCCACCAACAGGCTCTCCCATTCCCCCTCTCCCTTTCCTCCAAGACCCTCGGTTTGTTTCTGAGACCAAATTCTCTCATGTTTTATTTCTCTCCCCAAATTACCCTACTTCCCATTTCCTTTCCTTCTTCTACTGTCCTCTATATTACCCCTTATGCACCACATGTAAGTGAAACCATGTGATTTTTGACTTTCTCTGCTTGGCTTATTTCACTTAGCATAATCTCTTTCAATCCAGTCCATGTTGCTACAAGAGTTGGATATTCATCTTTTCTGATGGAGGCATAGTATTCCATTGTATATATGTACTACATCTTCTTTATTAATTCATCTGTTGAAGGGCACCTTGGTTCTTTCCACAGTTTGGCAATTGTGGCCATTGCTGCAATGAACATTGGGGTACATATGGCCCTTATTTTAACTACATCTGTATCTTTGGGATAAATACCTAGTAGTGCAATTGCAGGGTCATAGGGTAGCTCTATTTTTAATTTTTTTTAAATATTTTATTTATTTGACAGAGAGAAACACAGCCAGAGAGGGAACACAAGAAAGGGGGAGTGAGAGAGGGAGAAGCAGGCCTCCCACTGAGCAGGGAGCCCGATATGGGACGCGATCCCGGGTCTCTGGGATCATGACCTGAGCTGAAGGCAGTAGCTTAACCAACTGAGCCACCCAGGCGCCCCTATTTTTAATTTTTTTAAGGAATCTCCATGCTGTTTTCCAAAGTGGCTGCACCAACTTGCATTCCCACCTATCAGGGAAATTCAAGTCAAAACCACACTGAGATACCACCTTACACCAGTCAGAATGGCCAAAATTAACAAGACAGGAAACAAGTGTTGGCGAGGCTGTGGAGAAAGGGGAACCCTCAAGATATCATCTTAAACAGGTCCTCAAAAAATTAAAAACAGAGCTACCTATGACCCATCAATTGCACTACTGGGTATTTACTGCAAAGATACAGATATAGTGAAAAAAAGGACCATATGCACCCCAATGTTCATAGCAGAAATGTCCACAATAACAATAGCCAAACTGTGGAAAGAGCCGGGATACCCTTCAACAGACTAATGGATAAAGAAGATGTGGTCTGTGAATACAAAAGGAATATTACTCAGCCATCAGAAAGGATGATTATAGGGAGCCTGGGTGGTTCAGTTGTTAAGGGTCTGCCTTCAGCTCAGATCATGATTCCAGGGTCCTGGGCTCCCTGCCCAGGGGGGTAGCCTGCTTCTTCCTCTCCCACCCCACCCACTTGTGTTTCCTCTCTAACTCTCTCTTTCTCTCTCTAGTAAAAAAATAAATAAATAAATAAATAAATAAATAAATAAATAAATAAATAAGATCTTTAAAAAAAAAGGGATGAATACCCTGCTTTTGCATCAACATGGCTGGGACTGGAGGAGATTATGCTAAGTGAAATAAGTCAAGCAGAGTAAGTCAGTTAACATATCATATTGTTCCACTTATTTGTGGAACATAACAAATAACATGGAGGACATTAGGAGAAGGAAGGGAAAAATGAAAGGGAGGAAATCGGGAGGGAGAGAGGAATCATGAGAGACTAAGGACTCTGAGAAACAAACTGAGAGTTTTAGAGTGGGGCGGGGGAATGAGTGAACCTGGTGATGGGTACTAAGGAGGGCACATATTGCATGGAGCACTGGATGATATATACAAACAATGGATCATGGAACACTACACCAAAAACTAATGATATATGGTGATTAACATAACATAATATAAAAAAAAAATCTGCTTAAGGAATCTTAGTAAACCCGGATGATGTATGTTAAGGAGGGCATGTGTTGTGATCAGCACTGGGTGTTATACACAACTAAAGAATTGTTGAATACTATATCAAAAACTAAGGATGTATTATATGCTTATTAACTGAACATAATAAAAAATAAATTAAAAAAATAACTCTTACTAAACAACTCTCATTTATAACACATTTCCTAGTCTCCTTCCCATTATTTACCTCTCCCTTCCCAGAAGTCCCAAATATTTTTTTCTTTGACAAGCCTAAGATGACAAAGTCTGTCTACTTCCTTGAATTATATTTCTTTGTCAATTCCCATGTGTATGGGTGTGTTTAAATCTGTTTTTTCTTTTTTCCCTTTTTTTCTCTTGTTATCTGTTTCTTTTTTTCTGTTTTTCAGTTCAGACAGGCCTTAGCCATTGAAACTAGAAAGGTAGTTGTTTTGTTTTGTTTTGTTTTGTTGTTTTTTTCTCCCTTATCTCAACATTTCTAAAGCTTAACTTTTTCATTAGAATACAGTTTTTTTTTTATTTTTCCCTCCCTTCCCCTCATAACCCCCATCCTGCCTCTCAAATTCCCTATATCAGAGAGATTATATAATTGTCTTTAATACATTACATGTTAATTAATAAATAGATAAATAAGATACAAGTTCCTGTCAAAAAATACAGTTTTAAAAAAATATTTTGTTTATTTATTTGACAGAGAGAAAGAGACTTGAGAGAGGGAATACAAGCAGGGAAAGGGAGAAGCAGGCTTCCCCTGAGCAGGGAGCCCGATGAGGGGCTCAGTCTCAGGACCCTGGGATCATGACCTGAGCCAAAGGCAGATGCTGAATGACTGAGCCAACCAGGTGTTCTTAGAATATAATTTTTATCTACTTCACTGGACATGAGTAAAAGTTAAAATTATAATGCATCTAAAACATTTAACGTAGCACCTAACCAATAAACCAAAACTCAATATTAAATATCTGTTATCATCATCATCATCATCATCATCATCATCATCATCATTAGAATACTGTAGTGGTAGTAGTTCACTCTCTGCTTAATCCCAAAATCAGGTTTGGTTAGCTCATTCATTTCTTTTCTTGTTTTAGCTTTATAAAGAATTATAACACCAAGTATTAAAAAGACATTGAACTGTATGTCTTCCTTATACATTAGGGTTTGTGAAGCTATATATAGTATATATATGGACGTATAGAGTATATATAGTGTGTGTATGTGTGTGTATATATTTTGCTTGTGTGTGTGTGTGTGTATAAAACAATGGTTTCTTGTCTCCAAGAAGAGAATTCCTGAGGATATGATTTATGAAAATTGAGCTCTGCGCACCTTTTTCTTATAGAAGAAAAAGAATTTCAGAAAGTTAAATGTCTTTGGCTCAAAATAATTTTTATGCCAAAGTGGCACATTTTGGGATGGCATATCCCTGGTCCCCTTCAGAGCTCACAGTAGATTAATAATAAATTGACATATTTATGACAACATGGCGGGATCTTGAAGCATCATTCTACGTGAAATAAACTCAAGAAAAACAAATACTATATGATCTCACTTTTATGTGAAATCTTAAAAAACAAGCAAAAACAAACAAAAACACCCCACAGGTACAGAGAATAAATTGGTGGTTGCCAGAGGCAGGAGGGTGGGTAAAATGAGTGAAATGGGTCAAAAGACACAAATTTCCAGTTATAAACAAGTAAATAAACATGGGTTATAATGTCCATCATCGTGACTATATTTAATAATATTTTATTGCAGAATTGAAAGCTGCTCAGAGAATAAATCTTAGAAGTCCTCATCACAAGAAAAAAAAATTTTGTAACTATGTATGGTGCCATGTTAACTGGACTTACTGTAGTGACCACTTCATCATTTTGCAATATATACAGATATCAGATCATTATGTTGTACACCTGAAACCAATGTTATATGTCAATTGAACCTCAATGCAATGATAGTAAATTGATATAATATTAATAATAAATTGATTAATATTACCAAATATTTGTTGATGATGATTAATTTTTGAACAGTCTGGTAGACATTGCTAAGGAGACAGAGTTTTAGTTTTAAGAACACTAAAGAACTATTATTTTAACTGCATGACATTCTCTTCTCTCTTAAAGAAAGAATGCATGAAATTGACGTAGTCAGCTGTAAATCACATTCTGTGTCCTTGACCTGGGTTTCAAGTGTCAGTTTTGCAGGTGGAGAGCAGGTGCTCCTGTCTTTTGTAGATGTGTATATGCATGCTGATTGCCTTTACATTTATTGCTGAATTTGGTGCCAAAAGAATGTTGTTCAATTTTAGTCCATGCTTGGGGTTCACCCCTGTAAATTAAACTGGACAAAGTAGGAGTTGTTTGAAAATCAACTGTGTGAATTTTCAAAACCTTTTTAATCTGGCAATATGGTATAGAAAATCAAACCCCGTATGGCCATCAATACAGTATATTAACTACAGAATATGTTTGTTTGGGGGCTATGTTTGTAACTACTTTGAATCTGTGTATCTAGTATCATATCTTGTCAAACACTTGATTTTGTAAAATAGTCCAATAAATTTTCTGTGAATTTTCTTTAAAATTCTTTACTAGGGTCATCTTTTTTAAAAATTTGTATGCATCTTACACTGATGTTCTTTATTTCATTTTTATAGTAGTTTTTTCAATTAACATATAATGTATTATTTGTTTCAGGGGTATAGGTCTGTGAATTATCAGTCTTACACAATTCACGGCACTCACCATAGCACATACCCTCCCCAATGTCAATCACCGAGGCACCCTATCCCTTTCCCCCACCTCAACCCCCACCCCCTCAGCAGCCCTCAGTTTGTTTACTGAGATTAAGAGTCTCTTAGAATTTGTCTTCCTCTCTGGTCCCATCTTGTTTCATTTTTCCCTCCCTTCCCCCCACAAACCCCCACCCTGCCTCTCAAATTTCTCATATCAGAGAGATCATACTTCATGAATTAACCAGGCATGTGAACCTCAGTGGGACCTGGACAGAATTAGAGCATACTATGGTAGAGAAAGCATTATTATATCCTGACTCACTATGTACTATAGGCATAAACCCACCAGGTATAGAAGGACGCTCTGCAGGACCTCTGACCTGCTTTGTTGGGTTTTATATTTCACCAATTGTATGCCAAATGGACGTTACTGTAAGTGAAGAAAAGGGCCAGTCTGTTCTGCTCAATAAGCTCATGTAGTTTTAATTAATTGCTAAATCTGCCTAGAGGATGAGGACTACTTCTGTCAACATATTACTTTGAAAAGAAAAAATACTTAATAAATGTTTTTAATAATGATGCTGAGGATTATAATGCAATGTAAACACATTTCAAGAGTGCCTATACGACTCTTGATCTCAGGATCATGAGTTGAAGACTCACATTAAGTGTAGAGCCTACTAAAATAAAAATAATAAATAAATAAAAATAAATGCATAGATAATTAAGTAAATGAGAAAATACATTTCAAGAAAATATTATGTGTGAAACAGTCTGCTTGGTCTTAAAAAAGGAAAGGTTTCCGCCAGTTCTTTAGGCAGACCACATGAACTGCTTTCATCTGTGTCAGAAAACACCATGACCGGGTAGGGTAGAAGTGTTTCTATAGCCTTCCACTCTCAAGCAAATATGCCTATGGCTATTCCTATTGCCTCCCACCAAATTAAAAATAAAAGGAAAGAGTGAACACAGAAGTTTTGACTTATGTAACTGGTTCTTAGTCCTGTAAATACCACATAAATAAAAGAAAGATTAAGATTCTGTAGCATGAATTTCACCTGTGCTAGTCTTCCAACTTTTCTTATTCATGGGCTCCTCAAGTGCCTTTGGCTTATCTTGAAGTTCGTTGTCTTTCTGCTGTTCACTTCCAGAATCACCTCCCTGACTGAAATGAAGTTAGCTTCCTCCTCCCATGTCAAGCCATAGGACTTAGGAAGAACTGAAGATTAAAGGGCTTTAAGGGCCATTAGATGAAGATGTTCTAAAGCTAACTCAATCGTATATACCTGATATTGATACTATGATTGCTTAAGGAACAAAGGGATATATGTGAAAAATGCCTGAATCAAGATTTTCTTTGGCTCTCTTTGAAATGGTATTTTTTTCCATGGTTGAACCATGTCCTAATCAAGGATTTTTACCTTAGGTCAAATTTACTAAGGAAGGTTTCTAACTAGTATTAACTAATTAGTATCTAACTAATATTATGTTTAACAGTGATAGACACTACTGAGAATATGGGAGAAGTAGATATGAAATAAGGTGAAATGTATGGCACCATAGGCTACTATATGGAAAATTTTTCTTATCAAGTTTATAAAACTGTAAGCAAAGGATATGGTTCTTAAAGATGCTAAGGATGTATATTCTGTCAGGAGTATAAACACAAGTCATTTTAAATGCACAACGCATTATTTTTATTTTGGATAGGAAATCACACACAGTAGAACTTATCACAATTCATGAGTTTGTGAGCCAAAATCCATAGTAGTAGTATAATCACAAATTATAGTTGATACATTCCAACTATCAATAATAATAATAATAATAATAATAATAAATATCAAGCATTCTAGAGGACTCAACTACATTTATATTCTCTTTAGAAAAAAGACATTGTAAGATAACTGTCTTATCAAAAAGTAACTAAAGATTTATAGTAAAAAATGCAGAAAAATGAATTTTAGAAGTACATTAGACACAAATAATACAATTATTATTTGCTGGACTTTATGATACTTTCAGTACATCATAGTTCTTTTAAAGTTTGTATTTCATTATATTTCTTTGTTCACTCTAACACTTGTGCTTATATTTAATTTTTATTTATAATTTTTGTCCTTTTATCTTAAAAGGGCCCTATACTTATTTAAGCTTCTCAGAAAATCTGGATCATTTTCCATAAGAATTTAGGGTGCTGGGGTGCCTGGGTGGCTCAGTGGGTTAAAGCCTCTGTCTTTGGCTCAGGTCATGATCTCAGGGTCCTGGGATCGAGGCCCATATCGGACTCTCTGTTGGGCAGGGAGCCTGCTTCCTCCTCTTTCTCTGCCTGCTTGTGATCTCTCTATCAAATAAATAAATAAAATCTTAAAAAAAAAAAGAATCTAGTGTGAATGGTGATAGAGACTATATTTGTTGTTAATAAGCATCATACACAAAATTTAAAAACTGATCAGAATAATGAATTATATTGTCCAATATAAACATCTAGCTAGGTTATCCAAATACATGGTGAGAATCAAAACGTCTCTGTATTTTATTTCAGTGACAAAATTAATAGTGATAATTTTAAGATAGAATTGGGTGACATTTAAACTGTTTTTGATGTTATAACTACAGGGTCATAGCAAAGATGATACAATAATAACTCACTTCAGATTTACAGTTACAGGTTAGTGATTCACATACACAACTGGATACAGATGATAAAACCTAATACTGTGGGGCGTCTGGGTGGCTCAGTTGGTTAAGCGACTGCTTTCGGCTCAGGTCATGATCCTGGAGACTCAGGATGGAGCCCCACATCAGGCTTCCTGCTGGGCGGGAAGCCTGCTTCTCCCTCTCTCAGTCCCTCTGCTTGTGTTCCCTCTCTCGCTGTGTTTCTCTCTGTCAAATAAATAAATAAAATCTTAAACAAAACAAAACAAAACAAAACTAATACTGTGAGGGGGGTAGGACTAAAATAACAGGAGGACCCAGAAGGCTGAAACACATTCTTCTCTTCCATTATAATGTTTCCAAACCATTATATCCACGATGAAAACCAGGACTTTCAGAATAAGCCTGACCAACATTCTGTTGTTGTTTCCATCAATGTTTTTCTCAAGTATCTTTTGCATTGTTCTAAACTGCGAGACAAAAGTTTGAAATATTCTATTTTTGTCACAAGCAGACATGCAGGTCATTAGATCTTGTGGGAAAAATGCAAGTTCTTAAAAACTAGTACAGTTAAAAGCCAAGGAAATGTTATTGAAAGCTGGCATCAAAGAGCGAAATTGCCTTAGAGATGTTTAATTCAGATCATTGCAGAATCACTAGAAACGATGACCTTAGACTCATTGTGACTCTTCTGAGGTGATATTTTTTTTAATTTTTTTAATTTTTTTATTGTTACTAAAATTTTTTTTCCAGTGTTCCAAGATTCATTCCCCATTCCCCACATCCAGTGCTCCATGCTTTAGGCGTCCCCAGTACCCACCACCAGGCTCTCCTATCCCTCCACTCCCCTCCCTCCAAGTCCCTCAGTTTGTTTCTGTGTCCAAAGTCTCTGTTGTTTCGTTTCCCTCCCTGGATTGCCCTAGTTTCCATTTACTTTCCTTCTCCCACTGTCCTCCAAACTGTGGAAAGAGCCAAGGTGCCCATCAACAGATGAATGGATAAAGAAGATGTGGTACATATATACAATGGAATACTATGCCTCCATCAGAAAGGATGAATATCCAACTTTTGTAGCAACATGGACTGAACTGGAGGAGATTATGCTGAGTGAAATAAGCCAAGAAGAGAAAGTCAAGTACCACATGGTTTCACTTACTTGCGGTGCATGAGGGGTAACCTGAGGTGATATTTTTGAGGAAGTACTGAACCTGGAAGCACCTGCAGTGGGTACCAAAGTGGAACAGGAAGTGAAAGTATGAGCTGCTAAGTATCTACTATTAACTAAATTCTAAGACAGAAACACAAATTGTATGTTATTAAAAGTAAAGAGTGAGTGCAGTTAAAACTATTTTTCCTCATTTATGGTTTTCATTCGTTTCTAAAGACTGGTAATTTGCATATATAAGGCTCTTAGGACTAACATAATACTTTGACTCTAATTATTACTTGAGCTGAATTTTAAATCTGTCTTAACATTTGATTTTACTTGATCATAGCATAGCTTTTCCTGAATATTTAGTGGTGCTAATAGTTTTCTGCTATTTGTAAGAGTTGTAACAGTTTTCTAGATGTAAACAGAAGAAAGTTTGAAACCACATATTTGAAACCACAGATTTCCTAAATCTCAGAACGGAGTAGCAAAGCTTTAACGTTTCTAGACATAAAAAATTCATGTACAGTAGAGAGTTCAGCCCCCTATGAGGAAAAATTAATTGTACCCTATGCATTTTTTTTCTAGGCCTAAAATGTGAGAATAAAAATAACACATTGGGGAAATATAAATATATTCAGATAAGTATGTTAATGGACAGCAGGCATTTCAATTATAAATAATTAGATTTCTAATTGCATTAAAATTCTAGTAATTATTATGGTGAAAAAAATCGTAATTATCATGCCATCCATCACTAGGATTGGGCCTCTACCCCTGTTGTTTAATCATATTAAAGCTGAGTTTTCTTTACCCATTTAGTCAGGATTTACAGAAAGTGGGTAATATGCAAAATGTTGTCCTTAGAAATTATGATAAAGATATGAAATACGATGTACTCCTCCAAGAAGTTTTCTGTTTAGAATCAACTTAAGTTTTACATACACGATTAAGAAATAACAGAAGTGGGAAGGAGGTGTGAAATGAAAACAGTCAGAATTACTAGCTTGCAGGGAAAACTTCTAAAATTGAATAATTGCCTTTTACCCTGCAGTTTACAAGAAGCAAACTTCCCTTATAAAATCAGGGCTTCCACAAAAAAAGTCTTCAATAATTAAGGAAATTAGGAAGGGTTTCTTAGCACCCCTCAATCTCAAGTACTCACAGGGCTGCTCAGGGTCAACCTAGCATCTGTTTTCTGTTTGTTTTTTTTTTTTTTATCTGGGGAATTCTATGACTGTTTTTCACTTTTCTTTTGCTCAGATGATAGGAATGTTCCAGAAAACTTGAGCCTTTTTATTGCCATCTTCTTTTAAAGACGTTGGTGAGACGTGATGAGCATTGGTTGTTATACACCACTTATAAATTACTGAACACTAAATCTGAAACTACTGATGCTCTATATGTTGACTATTTGAATTTAAATAAAAATAAATAATAAAATAAAAAAAAATAAAGATGGTGGTAATTGCTAGGATTTTCATAGTCGTTCCCAACAACCTCACAGACTCTTTAGTTACAGTGCCTGTTTATAGAGCTTCAAAGTTTCTGGTTTTTCCTGAGGCTCAGTGAGAATTATCTAGTAACACTGTACCTATGTATCGTATGCGAAGCATGCGTTGTCTTTTCTTCTTAGTCCTTCAGAGACATGAAAACAATGCCAGCAATTTTATTCTTTCTTCTTAACTCAAGATTGATTAATGATTTTCCAAGCATGGTACCCAAATATATGACATTTGATTACAATAATTAGGAAGAACAGCTTTAATGTATTTGTATGTCTGTTTGTATTTTATTATGTAGTTGATACATATATATTTATAAAAATGGAATCACACCTAACATGGTTTTGTAAACTACTTTTCCACTCAGTGTTATATCTTTATGAATATCTACTTCATTATTTTTAAGAGCATCAAACATCCTATTATTTAAATAAAACAATGTTTATTGTCCATTCTGCCTTTTAGATGTATGTGGTATTTTATTCAACAAATATATACCGGGCCTTATTCTATGCACTTTATAAATATTAACATATTTAGTCATCATCACAAGTATATGATGTAGGGTTTATAATTTTTGGTTACAACCAGTTTTCAATTAGTGTCTTTAAGCTTGTATCCTTATACAATCCTCAGGAAAATGTTTAGTTGTGGAATTTCTAGATCAAATAGATAGGAATTTTAAATGGTAGATACTGCTGATATCATATCAGTTGATTCTGTAAGAAGCATATAAAAGTGTACATTTTCCCATTCCTTTTTTTTAAAGATTTTATTTATTTATTTGACAGAGAGAAACACAGTGAGAGAGGGAACACAAGCAGGGGGAGTGAGAGAGGGAGAAGCAGGCTTCCCGCCGAGCAGGGAGCCCAATGCGGAGTTCGATCCCAGGTCTCCGGGATCATGACCTGAGCCGAAGGCAGTTGCTTAACCAACTGAGCCACCCAGGCACCCCCATTTTCCCATTCTTGACAAGATGTATATTCCTTCTCTTCAAGTTTACTAAAAATTAGTAATTATTAAGTAGGTCCTTCTGAATAATTAGTTAGCTCTCTGGGCAACTATGAATGTAGAGGAGAAGTTAAAGACAGCTAAATATCATAATAAGATGAGAACAATGATAAAAATGTTGGAGGCTGCTCCACACTAATAGAAGCTCTAGGTCATTACCACAGTTGGAAATATAACTCTTATTTGTAAGAACTGCTTCTTAGCACAAGGACCCATTTTCATCCCGTTGAGGAGAATTTAGAGTACAAGTTAGTTAGCTTATTTACTAAGCATTTAATGTCTTAATGATGTTCTTCATCTTGATTCATCCCTCAGATCAGGAGTTGGTATCCTGGTTTGTCTTTCACCCTGCAGATACTGTAAGAGTCCTAGCATTAGTAAGCTATCCCTCTCAGTCAAGGACCATGTCTTGGACATGTTGTTCTTCCCAGACCTTCTTCAGAAACCCAGATCCTAGAAATGAGTCCTACTAACTCCTACCTGATGACAAGAGTCCATCCAAGCTTCCTCAAACTGCCAAGCTCTCATTGCCATATCTTGTCATCTTTCCAATATCTACCTGACTCAGAAGTTCTTTCTGCTAGTTCTACCATAGAACCACCTGACTACTTTGTGTGGATTTTTCTCTATTTGGTACTTAACTGTGGCTGATTTGACTGACTTTGTCACTGACAGCCAAAAACTGCTTAAAATGTCATTACAAAACCAAGGGCTAAATTATATTCTCTAGATTTTAAGTTTAGTGCTTTAATTGGAGGAGCTAACCTATGGCAGAGTCAAACATCTGGAATAGCATCTGCAGGTAAAGAGTAAACAGCTGGTGTGAAAGTATAACCCAAACTCAGAGACATTGAAAAATTGGAACCTTATTTATCTTCTAATACTGTTCCACAGACTAGTAAATTGGGACAATGTGGAATGTTATCAGCTCCATGGTGTACTGATTATAGCAGCAGTTTTTGTAGTGAAACCCCTGATTGATGAGTTTCATGGGGACAGTGACTTGATGTAACTTCTCATGTGGTATATCAGAGGATGTGCATGCTGCATTGACGCGGTCAGTATCTTTCTCAAACTCATGTCTTACATCTCAGTGTGTCTTCTGAAGTGTGTGTGTTCCTCCCTTCCCCCCTTCCTTCCTTCTTTCTTTCTTTCCTTCCTTCCTTCCTTCCTTCCCTCCCTCCCTCCCGTCCTCCTTCCCTCCTTCCCTCCTTCCCTCCTTCCCTCCTTCCCTCCCTTCCCTCCTTCCCTCCTTCCCTCCTTCCCTCCTTCCCTCCCTTCCCTCCTTCCCTCCTTCCCTCCCTTCCTCCCTCTCCCTCTCACTATCTCTCTTTCTCTCTCTCTTTCTTTCTTTTATAGCCATTCTAATGATGTGAGCAGATATCTCAATGTGACTTAATTTGCATACCTCTAAGGATTAATAATATTGTGCTTATTAACATTTTGTGTATCTTCTTTGGAAAAATGTCTATTCATACATTTTGATAATTTTTTTTTCAATTGATTTGTTTGGTTTTATTGTGGATGAATTATAGGAGTACTTTATAATTTTTGATATTAATTTCTTATCAGATACATGATTTGCAAATTTTTCTCTAATTCTATGGATTTCCTTTTTACTATCTTGATAGTGTTTTTGATACATAAAAGTTTTTAATTTTGATGAAGTCTAATTTTTCTCTTTTTGTTGTTGTTGTCACCTGTGCTTTTTGTGTCATATTCAAGAAATCATTGCCAAATCTAATGTCATGAATTTTGGTATACAGAGTAGTAGCAGTGTAGTGGTTCCAGTTTAAGTCTTTTGTGTGAGGATATTCATATTTTGTAACACAATTTATTGAAAATAATGTCCTTTTTGCATTGAGTAATCTTAGCACCATATTTGATGATATATCGAAGAATTTATTTCTGGAGTCTCTATTCTGTTGGTTTACATATCTGTCTTTATGCCAAAACTGCATTATTTTGATTACCATAGCATTAATAATAAGTTTTGAAAAAGAAATGTGAGTCCTTTGTACTGTTATTTTCCAAGATTGTTTTGTCTACTAACATTTTCTTGAAATTTCACATGAACTTTAACTTGGATTTTTATATTTCTGCAAAAATTGAGAGAGGATTTTGATATTGTATTAAGCTATTGGTTGCTTTTGGGTAGTAGTCATCTGAACAGTATTGTCATGCAATCCATAAACACAGATTGTCTTGTCTGACTTTGATACCAAGGTAATGCTGCCCTCATAGCATAAGCTAGAAAGTTTTCCTTTCTCTTTAATTATTTGGAAGGGTTTAGAGAGTATTGATCCTAATTCTTCTTTAAATATTTGGTATAATTTACCACTGAAGCTATCTGGTCCAGAGATTTTTGTTGGAAAATTTTTGATTACTGATCCAACCTCCTTATTAGTTATAATAAATTCTGATTATCTATTTTTTTATGAGTTAGTCTTAATAGACTTTGGGTTTCTAGAAATCTGTGCATATCATCCAGGCCAAACTATTTGTTGGCTTACAATTATTCATAGTACTTTTATAATCCCTTTTATTTTTGTTAAATTAGCAATAATGTCCTCACTTTCATTTCTGATATTAGTTATTTGAGAATTCTCTCATTTTTTTTTAAAGTCAAGCTAAGGAATCTTGTTAATTTTATTGATCTTTTTGAAGAATGAACTTTTAGTTTTATTGCTTTCCCTATTGTTTTTATATTGTCTATCTACATGCTTTTATTTCCTTCTGCTAGCTTTGTGTTTAGTTTTCTCTTATCTTTCTAGTTCCTTAAAGTATAAAGTCAGGTTGTTGATTTGAGACCTTTCTTCTTTTTTAATATAAGTTTCCCTCATAGCACTACTTTTGCTGCATTCCATAAAATTGATTCTGTTCCTTTTGCTTTGAGAGAGGGAATTTGGAACTGGCTTGATGACTTCTCCAAACCAAAAACGTGCTGTGCCAAGAAAGGGATAAAGAAAAAGCAAGTAAAAATGCCATGAAATTTCCCACCTTATTGAAGGTGTCTCCTTCTTTTTTGGATTGGGTATTTGCTTGGCTGATTATTTTTCATGGTCTCATTAAGATAGTTTAACAAATTTCTTGTTGTTTTTGATATTTTCAAGTGGAATGAGGCCCTGGAGGTTCCTAGACTTCCATTTTGCTGACACCACTCCAAGATATTATTTTTGACTTTCATGATGAAGACTGTGTAAGTATACAATATAAACATAGACTTACCAAATAGAATTACTACCTGTGACTGAGCTGATATTGGGAACATAGGTCTAGATCGGAACTACTTAGGTTCAAATTATGGCTCACTCCCAATCATCATCTCTTTGTCCTGGGAAATACTCTTAATCTTTTATGTCTCAGTTTCTTTTTTTGAAAGTTGAGGTAATAATAAGATATACTTGAGGATTTTAATGTGTAGATGAATATAAGCTCTTAGAATAATGCTGGTCATACATTTAATTAACAAATGGTCAAATATTATAACTATATACAATATGGTGTGTATCAGTGTTATATGGAATATTTCTTTGTATAATCAATCTCCCAGTTTTATGGTAAAATTCAGTTATGGTGATTTCAGTGTATGCAAATACTAATGAATCATGAATATGTTGTTTAAATATTTAGATGCTACTGTTTCCAATATTCTATTACTTCAAAATCTCACAAAATAAAATTTATAATTAATTTTTAATTGGAAATTACCTAAAAATGTTCAATTATACCCTATCTATTCTTTCCTGTAAACGCTCTGATAGACTAACAAGAGAAATAATAATGTTTACACTTAATTGAGTCTATTTATGTAACAGGTATCATTCTCGTACTTGATTTACAAGTATTTTACTCAAAATACCATATGAGGTATATACAATTATAATCTTCCCTTTATATCTAATAAACCATAATTAATAAATAATTTTATCAGACTCACATCTCCGTCAGTGAAGGATTATTTTCTAGACATATGATTTGGTAAATCTAAAATTATTGCTAGAATACTGTACAACTCATTTTGTGGAAGCAAGATTAATGCCTGAGAGGATTTTTATTTTACCATTTTCTTACTTGCCAATTTTGCTTTATTAACTTAATCTAAAAATCAGAGCATAATTCAATCTATAAAATATCATTACAAATGAGAGTTGATCAAAAATATGCAACAAGATATGAGATTCATTGCACCTTATCATTATCGTTTTTACTGGGTATATGGATGACTGTAGTGTTCTTAAAAGAAGAAAGGTCACTCTTTTCATCCAAATAAACCTTCACTTTGTCAAACTGTAAGAGTTTTCTAAGATTAGTCCTTAGCAAGGTATCTTATCACTTATTATTATTTTTTTTAATGGCAGTAAACACGTCTGTCTCCCACCTTGTGAAACTGGCAAACAGGTAGAAGCTGACAAGGAGGTAGCTTATTTTCATTGTTCTAGTGATGTAGAACTCACAGGCAATGTTTTGGATGTCAATGACAAATCTAAGGATAGGGATAGAAATAGTGATGATGATAATGATTTCCTGAAGGGTGAGAAAACCACCTGGGAAAACTCTGCTTCAATCTTTCATTATAAAATTCATTTTTGCAGAAATACAGCCTTAGAGTGAAACCTGGTTCTATGTCCTTCACTTTACCTTTAGTGTAAATAATCAAGTGAGCAGAAACTCAGCTAACATCAGGGGATTTATTTCTTTATGTTTGGAAAGTAAGTGTCTGCCTATTTCTAGAATAAGTGCTCATTTACTCCTGCACCCTGACTAATATCTCTAGCACAGTATGAATATTGCACTTAATGGTGAAAAATCAAGTTAGATTTAAATAGTCATCAAGTAAAACTTAAATCATTTTTCATGTTCTTTGTTAAAGATGACAGAAAAAATGCATATTTACCAAAGAATCTATATCGACTATTTGTGTGTGTTTTTTTTTAAGATTTTATTTATTTATTTGACAGAGAGAGATCACAAGTAGGCAGAGAGGCAGGCAGAGAGAGAGGAGGAAACAGGCTCCCTGCTGAGCAAAGAGCCCAATGCAGGCCTCAATCCCAGGACCCTGAGATCATGACCTGAGCTGAAAGCAGAGGCTTTAACACACTGAGCCACCAAGGCACCTTCTACATCGACTGTTTTAAGATGTTAGAGAAATAGATACCTTGTAAAAGAAAAAATTAAATGAATTGTTTAAATTCCCTTCAAAATTCATCTATCTAGAAAAAAACTACTTTCTTAGTACTCACACCTTTGTGTTTTTGTTGGTGGTGTTGTTTTAAAGACTTTATTTCTTTATTGAATGAGAAAGTGAGACACAGAGCAGGAGCAGAGGCGGAGGGGCAAAGGGAGAGGGAGAAGCAGGCTCCTTGCTCACCACCCCAGGAATTGATCTCAGGACTCTGAGATCAGGGCCTGAGTCCAAGGCAGACACTTAACCAACTGAACCACCCAGGTGCCCCAGTACTTGTACTTTGTAAGAATTGGTGAACATTTTCTGTAAAGGGCTACAGAAAAAAATATTTTTGGCTTTGCAGGCTGTTTGGGCTCTGTCTCAGCTCTTCAACTTCATTGTTTTAGCTTGAAAGCGGACACAGAAAATACCTTAGGGAGAGAGTGTGGTTGCGTTTCAGTAGAATTTTGATTACAATAGGTAGAGTACCAGATTTGTTCTATAGGCTGGAGTTCCCCAATCCTGTTCTGTAATATAGTTACTGAAGCTTTGGTATAGCTTGGGGATTGAAATATATTTAAGTTCAATGTCAGGGTGAAGAGTCTGGGAAACTTTCTTTATGGAGAGAATCTTGAAAGAGTGGTATACATTTCAGTGTACAGTTTATTATTTCTTCCACTATATATTATTTATTGTAATGCCAGCAATCGGAAAGAATCTCTAAAATATCCCTTATGTATCTTAGCCTTATTCTAGATCGATGTTGCTTAAATTACAATCAGACATTAATTTAGGAGCTCTGCCTTTGCCACAGTGAGTCACTGCTTCCCTAGATCATCACAAAGCCTTTAAGGGAGATCTAATAGAAAGTGGTGTGATGTCCCTATTGAGAATGTCATGGGAAGAAGGATAAATTCATTACTCTCAGTAGAAGTTAAAGATTGGTGGACAGCTGTGCTCGCAGCTCTCGCAATTTGATTAAAAACCAATGGGCTCATAGCTAATCAACATACCCTTTCAATTCCTGCATGCAATTTAGAGAGAGCAGCATGAAAATACCCATCAATGTGCTGCTGCACAGTCTGGGGGGATGTAAAGACCTCACGATGTATTCCATGGCTTCCTTGACTAATGTCTCCAACATGACTTGTTAATCTCTACAATGATCAAGAGGCTATTAAAGATAAAACTGTGCTAACCTTTTCAAAAATTAGAAGAGCATGACTACAAGTGGAGCCACAGTGGCCTCCTAGAGAGGCAGCCATAGAAGGGAAAGATCACCCTATCTAGGCAGGAGTAATGTATGCATTATTTATATAGTGTGTCTGGGGTCTGCATGAAAGATGAAATCCCTGTTTGAGAAGTGCCTTTCTCAGCAGGACTATTTTAGTTAAAGTGCACAATGTAGTCTGCTGCATTTCCATAAGCTGAGTAGAAATGGAGAAAATGGATGTCATTTTTTTCTCTTTTGGTTTGAATCTATGTAAAAACAAGACTAATGAATAACATGAGTGAAAAGAAATGGGGTGTTCTAGTGTGATGTTTGAAAATTATTATAAAGGGGTAACAAACAAGTACTTAAATTTTTAGCTTTTTTCTCTATACCTGCTTTTAGATTTACCTTATTTGGTGCATACTGTTCTAGCCCCCAAAAAGGAACTTGTTTCTTCTCAAACCCAGCTACTTCTGCTTTCTACTCTGCCATAAACCTTCTCGGAAGTAATAAAGCACTGACCTTAACACCTGATTGAATGATTGAAAAACAGAGTAATAATATTTAAAAAAAATTAACACCAGAAATATTCTGTTTCAGGGCTTTGGCCTTTTAATTAATCTTTTTGATGTTGTTGAGCCAAATTAAAATTCTCACATTTCTTCCAGTCTAACGAATTCTTCCATTGTTGCATGCCTTTGAAAATGCTATCTTCACTGCTTAGAATGAATTTTGCCCTTTCCTACCTGACAACTCTGGGTCTTCCAATGAAATTAAATGTGTTCCATAGGGTACACCTGTACCTGGGTGTAGAGTGACCCTGTCAGCAGACTCTGAATCATCCCAAAAGAATTAGTTCGTTACCACTTCCTCTATGAAGGCATCTCTACCTTCAAGGTTGATAATTGCATTTCCTGTGTATCCACAGCCTTTTATGCACATCTTATTCTATTTTTAAATTTATCACCTCAAATCATAATGGTTTTTATATCTCTATCCTTATAATGGAAATAGAAAATTATAAACCTAATCATATCATCAAGTCCACCATAGACAGAAAATATAATTGCAATAGAAGAGAAAGGCCACAGTTAGCAGTTCTTAATAAAGAATCTTGAGGGAGACAGTTTAGGGTAAATTAAAAATGAATACAAATTATTTGTTACTTTGCCCACTGAGAGGAATTGAACTCCACCCTTGAAGGGCTGATTTTGTGACTGGATTAACCAAAAACAAACAAACAAACAAACAAAAAAACTGGTTAAAGTGACTTTCTGGGACTTCTGATGCCAGATCACAAGACTCCTTGGAGCTTCTGCCTGGGCCTCTGGGACAGTTGCTTCTCGAGATGCCCTCCTTGGAACATTCACACTCATATCTCAATTATTACACTGCTTCCAGAGAGACCCACATGGTGAAGAATTAAAGTGTCCAAGTGACAGTCTGAACTCAATTCCTAGTCAACAGCCAACACAGATTTGCCCTTCCTGTGAGGACCAGTCCGGCGATTGGATCATCCAGCCTCAGTCAAGTTCCTGCCACATGAAATAGAAATAAGCACTGCTCAACTCATGAACTACTAATAAAAAAGTGATTGTTGTTGTTAGAAGCCTCTAATATTGGGATATTTTGTAAGGCAGCAATGGGTAACTAGGAAAGGATGACACACTGTGAAGGACTAGTGTGGTCCCAGTCATAAATACTCTTACATAGATGAGGAAAACATTAGTAGATACTTAGATGATCCTTATATTAAATCATCTAATAGGCATACCTTACTCTTCTAATATACATTATATACAAAATAAAGCAGAGAAAAAATATATATTCAATATAGTTTAAAAAATTTTATAGATAGCATCATGAAATGGTGAAACTTGGGGAGGTAACTAAGATTATCTGCCACTTAGTGGAAAAAAATAGTTCAAATGATTAGGTGACTTAGTTCTAAGTCACATAGATAGAGACAGAAATAGCCAAGATTTGTCCTTTATTCTAGGTCTGGGTTTTTGAAACTTAAATATGAGTAAAAGAAGGAGGAGGAGAAAGAGAAGGAACAATATATAACATGCTATCAGAGTTCCAGTTTTCCAAAACTTTCAAGTATAAATAAAGCAACAGTTAAAGGACCTTTAAGCATACAAGTTCTTCTGTATCAGCATTAGCCTATTATTATTGCAAGACTGTGTTCAGTGACAGATGGTTGGGTCCCTCAGTTACTGGGGGGATATAAATATTTCAAGACTGATTATATATGGGCCTTCAAATTAGAAGATAAAAATATTTTTATATCCTAGCTTTTCTTGCATTAAGAAACTCCCCTTATACACCCAGAAACAAATGTATTCATCTAGGACATCTAAGACTGTTTATCTTGCAGAAGAGTCTCACAAAGTGAAAACCAAACCACAATAACTCACTTTAATTGATGATATTTTCAAGAGTGCTACTAGAATAAGACACTCATTTCTTGGCACATTACAAGTGCCTACCAAGTACTCTATCCTTATTCTAAAAAACCTTAAAGAAAACTGGTTGAGAAACTGAGTACAACGAGGATATGAGAACTGACGGCACAGGACTGGAGATTAAAGTTTCCTTCCCCAATATGGGAGCTACTTCAAAGTCCCTTGGACTTTGAAGTAACCTGTCAATGAGTGGCTGTGTGGGTATTTATGAAGGGGTATGGTAATATAGAAAGGCAACTTATTGGATGCTTCAGTTTGTATACCAATAATTATACCAAAGACATGTGTTTATAAATACCTCTAATCTCAATTCTCAGAGCCCATTTTCCATTCTTGTCATCCAAACCCAGAATTTCACCTCTTGCTTTTTTTTTTTTTAACCATACGTAGGATCCCACCTTATTCTTTGCCATCTTCCTCAGTGCCAGCATAATGATACCTACTTGAAGATTGGTCACTTCCTTGGTAATGTTCTCTTCTTCTTAATCTGCAAGCACAATGAAGCTATTAACCATAGAAAGAGCCATCGTCTTGTAAAAACTTACACTCTCAGTCCTGGAAAAAACATTCCTTAGAGATGGAATAAAATAAAACTTGTTTCAAGTGACAGAGAAGAAAAATAGAGGAACAAATATTTCAAACTAATTTCCTTGTAAATTAGTTTTCTAGTCTTGGATATAAGTTAAGGAAAATGGTAGGCTCAAGAATATCTTCCATATATCTGGGTTTCAAGTCTGATTGAATGGCCGGGCCTCCTAAAATGAGGAGTAGTGACTATGAAGCAGATTTGGCAAAAAAGATCAGTTTCATTTTGTACATGTTCAATTTGAGATGACAGATATCTGAAGGGAGATGCCAAGTTGGCCACTGGGTATAATTTTGTCTAGAGCTCCGAAGAAAACTCTGGGCTGGAGTAAAATATACGGGAGGTTTGTATGATGTTGGAGGAGATGTCAAGGAAAGCGATGGGAGTAGGTGAGATTGTGTAGAGAGGTGGTGTGTGGTGAAGACTGTTTTAAAGACTATATAATGGAGGGAGACATGACTAAAATAATTGGAAAATAAGAGTGCAGAGAAAGAGAAAATGAGAATGATACGATATCTGAGAAACTAAGGAGGATGGTGTTTCAAGAAGAAAATGGTCACCAGCAACAGATGTTCCTCACAAGTCAATTAAGACAATAATTTCAATCCCATTTGAACCGCCCATGCTACTTTCCAGTCATACAAATTTTTAGTTTTCTAAACATGCCATGATCCCCTTTACTTCTGAGTTTCAATACCTGCCATGCAGTCTGCCTGGAATAAATTTACTCTCCTTATTATTGAGTTAGTCATTGTTTGTTCGTTAAGGCTTTGACTTAAAAGTTACATTCTCTGAAAAAGCCTTTCTGATCTTTCCCAAGATACTCATGCTGTGAGCTCATGCTGCACGTTGTACTTCATTATTACAGCTGCAAAAAAAGAAAAAAAAAAAAACAAAACTGCTCTTCTTCCCATTGAACTTAAACCTTCACGGTGGTTGTGGGCACCTGAGTGGCTCAGTTGGTTGGGCAACTGCCTTCGGCTCAGGTCATGATCCTGGAGACCTGGGATTAAGCCCCACATTGGGTGGTGGGAGGCCTGCTTCTCCCTCGCTCGCTCCCTCTGCTTGTGTTACCTCTCTAGCTGTATTTCTCTCTGTCAAGTAAATAAACATAATCTTAAAAAAACAAAAAAACAAATGAGCAAAAAACCTTCATGGCGGTTGGGGTCACACTTATTTTTGTACCAATAGATTCCCAGGATAGTAACTGGCACATAGTAAATACTTATTTAATATATGCTGAACTAATAAGTGGAAGAGAAGGTCTTTCATTAAAAAAACTCTTCATCTTAGCTTTTCTTTTCAAGGCTTCCCTGATCCCTCTCTGGATGTTCCTCTTTCTCTTTTGAGCCACTGGTAATTCTGTCCTTAAATGTTGGTGTTCCCAGGTGTTAGTTCTTGCCTTTTGAATCTGGCAGGTTCAGTTGATAAAACAGACAACTCTTCATCTCAGGAGTTGTGAGTTCAACCCCTACACTGGGTTTAGAGTTTACTAAACAAAACAAAACAAAACAAAACAAACCTATAAAAAAAAGCTTAAAAATACTGAAAACACGATTAACTATCAATCTTTTTTGTGAGGCATGCCACTCCCATACCCAGACAATAATCCACTTCTAAGGTACCCCTCTACTATAAACATAAATTTGTTGCTACATTTCATCACTGAATTTTCAAGGTTTCTTTGCCTTTGTCTTTTACCTACTACATCGTAATCTTTTTCTGAGTTCTCCATACTAGAATTAACTTTTTATATTTTCAAGGCCTTGTAAATGTACATGTTCCATAACTGTTTTATGAATTGAAATGAAACAGCTTCTTGAAACCGAATTGTTATGAGTTTAAAAACTGTTTCTCATCCTGTTAGAATTCAATTCTTTCTGCAATTAGTCTTGTCCCTAGAGCAACCAAGCTACTATAACACCACATTCAAAATTAATCAGTGTTAAATTTAGATTAATTAATGTCATTGTTTCTAATAAGATATTGGCATATAAGTAGGAAGTACTTTTGTTGACTATGGGTGGTGTTCCTCGCTGAATTGATTATCTTGTTAGGGAAATATTAGAGGCATCATGTTTCTGCTAAACTGAATAAAAATTTAATAGCATAGAACTTTTGTTATATGTAAAATGTTGGAAAATAAGAGGGTGATACTAAAACTATAAAATAGAAAATTACCTTAGTACTATTGCATATTGTTTTTTCATGCATAAACTGTAAAGTCAAGTATGAAAAAATTCTATAAATTGCTATAGCAATGGAGAATGGATTTAAAATCCAAGCAAAATTAAATTCTACAAGGTTAATGTTGCCTGTTATATTTGATGACAACTATAAACATAATACAAGTTTGTTAACTTACTGCTTTAAAATGCAAGTTGATAACCAACAATGGTATCATTTTAGCACACGTAACTAACTACATGTGTTTGAATGTCCCAACAGGTAACCTGAATTACAGTAATAAAGTGGTGCTTAACTCATTGATTTTTTTTTTATGGTGTCTTAAATAAAATTGAATTTTCCTTAGAGTCCCTAGCATATTCAGTGATTATGTGAAGGATTTGTTATTTATTTCTTTACCTACCCACATATATCTACCTATCTTTATCTCTGATCTTCAATTAAATATCATATTCTCCTGGGATATTTAGAATGTATAGATCAGTGTTAAAATTCACAATGAGATCTCTCATATATAGGAGATATTTTTGAAGATATATTTAGTTCATAAATATTGCTCATCCAAAGAGGGCCTCACTAACTTGTTGTCCTTTCTTTACTTGAAATCAGGTAAATTCACTTGCCCTTAACTTCACAGTTACAAAAATCTGGTGTGTTGATAAACTAAAACTTTAGACTAGATCTTTAGAGTATTAGTTTCCATAAACATGATCCCTACATCTACATCAGCATCACCTTGGAAACTGTTAGAAATGCACATTCATGGGCTAATCTTTGGAACTACTATATCAGAAATTCTGGGCCAACACCCCAAAAATCTGTGTTTTAATAAAGCTTCTTGATGCTCCTGATGCTCACTAAAACTGGGGAAATTCTGCCTTAAAGTAAATAAGTTCACAGAATTCTGCAGTCTAATGGACACTGGACACTAACAAATGTTCTCCTTTTTTAAGGTGATGTTTATAATGATTAAATGACTTGCTCAAGGTAGCTCCATAGCTAAGTAAAGTTTTTAAACTCCAGATCTTATGAATTCTTCCAGTTGAAGCATAGAAGTGTGCTTAAAAATGGGCACACACCCCTAAATGTGCATGCATGAAATCATTCTAGTATTTTCTTTTTAAAGGAGTTTCTGAAAGTTTTATTGACTTCTCAAGTGAATTAAACATTATTACTGTATGAGCAATAGTCAATGCCACTTCATATTTTAGGAAGTAGGCTTAATAAGGCTTAATACTCCAAGCTGTAGATATGCCATAAATCTACAAAAAGCTTGGTCAATATCAATCAAATAAGTTAAATAATTTATATGTGGGGAAATATTTAAGGCAGAGATAGCAAAAAGTCTCTATGGTCATAAATCATTCTTAAAAGATGTTTTTTAAAATCAAAAATTTACATTCTAACCCATATATATTTGATTAAACTCACCTAATTTAAAGCAGACACATAAAAAATGATTCTTTTTAAAGTCTCTATGTCATTGCAATAGCTATTTTAATATTTAGATAAAATAACTTTTTTCTTAGTGTAGTCAGATATAAAAGTACTTTTCTAATTTGTATATCTGCATGAATAGATGTGCTATTCTTCACAAATTAAATTGTTCATAATGTGAAAGCTTTTTTCCCTAAAGAAAAGGTAGAAGAAATGAATGAAGACAGGTCCCCTATAAAGGGTTGAAATTGTGCCAAGGGGAAATTGCATTTTCCAAAGCAGTTCTCGTTGTTGGGGAAAGCATAAGATACCAGCTAAATAAATCAAAGTCCCATTTCAATGAGCCCATCTGAACAAAACTGTGTGCACTAGTTTCATTACCTTGGAAGATGAGTCAAATCCATGGGGTTTCCCATGGAGTTCAAATTTGATTTTCAGTTTTACTCGAGTTATTAATGTTTGGTCAAAGAGGGAGTCAAAATATCTGTTTGAAAAAGAGCTAGAAATGCATGTGCTATACTTAATCAAGTCTATCATCACCTCCTAACCCTTCCCCCAAAAAATCCACCCCAAATCAACATGAGAAAAATACACTATTTTTGCCTAATTTATGCATTTCATGTCAAGTCGTATACAGGCAGATTGTCACATAGAATGAGTCAAATAGTTCCATAGAATTAGGCTAAGTACTTCTAGAATTTTCAGTAGTAAAATAATAATGCAACTTCTCAGGGACCTAATGTGCTTTCAAAAATTAGGAAATCTAACTGTAAAAATGCTTCTCCATAAGCCCCGTTAGGACGTGTCACAATATCCTAGGATCCGATGACTTCCCTTTTGCAAACTATGATGGAAAAACCGTCTGAAAGTTTTTGGTAGATTGGAACCACTATTTCTGCATCTAGCAATGTACTGCATTACAGATTTAATAATAATTTGAATTCAAGTCTGCAAATTGAAAGTCAGTTATGTCTCACTTGTAGATTAGATCCTTATAAGAATAATATATTGATTTGATGTGGGATTAGAACTTGTTATTCTTGAGATTTATAGAATGTATACTATTAGTCTCTCATGTAGTAGTGAAAAACCCAACATTAAGGTAGTTCTATCTCAAAAATAGATTGTCTCATACCTCACAGGACTGCAGATGTTTGAGCAATAAAATGGTATTTGTTAACTATTTACAACTGAACCCTTGGAATTTATATCATGTATTAGATAAGAAACATGTGGAAAAAAATCCCAGAGATAGCTCCCTCTTCAGAAAGCATGTAGTAATTTAAACTTTCTGCCTGTATATGATCCCATAAAATTTATACAGGGAGAAATTAAATGTATAAAATGATTTATAGATGGATTAAAAAAGCTTGCAAGTTTGGGATTTCATACATCTTCATGAAAACTGTTATAAATCTCTGTAACTAAAATTGCTTATCCTAGTTCTACAGAAGGAGCATAAAGAGAGCAAGCAATTATTTGTAATAAACTTTTTCTTTAATATTGTGGCAATCCCATTTTCTTAACACACTTCTCATAATACATCTTGTGTCCTCAAAGAGTCAAAAACTGCATTCTAGTAGCTCATGCTTTCTATAGTTGAACAGGCTTAGTTGTTAATGTGGTTAAGTCAATGTGGCTGCGATGTTGAGAGCAAATTATTAAAGAGAATGAAATCTTAGCCAAATCTTTTGAGGGATTACATGTTTTTATAAGCCAAGCCTTAAGGTTTTTACTACCTATGGGGAAAGTTTATTTTTTTGTTATTTTTTTAAAAGATTTTGTTTATTTATTTGACAGAAACACAGCTAGGGAGGGAACACAAGCAGGGGGAGTGAGAGAGGGAGAAGCAGTCTTCCCGCCGAGCAGGGAGTCCCACGTGGGGCTTGATCCCAGAACCCTGGGATCATGACCTGAGCTGAAGGCAGACGGATGCCTCTATGGGGAAAGTTTTAAAATAATATTTTCTCTTTACAGTCTTAAGAACACTTGTAAAATAAGCTCCAAATTCTATAAAGCATTACATGCAATTGGAGATATGAGTTGAGAAATGTGGTAAACACGAAACACACTGATATAAATGTTCGATTTGTGTCACTAAGAATAATAATCCACTATTTTAATGTTTTCAATTTAAATTTAAACAAATCATTAATGTTACACGAACTTTAGTGCTGATAGTCCATTTACTACCTCACAACAAACGTTAGAAAGAAGAGTGGTAAGCTAGCATTCACATTTCTTTTGAGGAGTATTTTAGTGATTTTTAAGAAAATTTGAGGACATCTGCAGGTTATCTCTGCAAAATAATTTCCTTGTGCCTGTTCTTTGAAATTCTGTTTATTTAAAAATAAATGTTAGTACCTTACACAGATCTATGTAAAGATCAGTGCACTGATTTCCTGGGAAGAGGTAAGAGGCAGATGAGAGTGTGGTATTTTAGAAAACAGCATGAAAATGGATAGAATGAAGTTGAATTATATTCTTATTGAGATATTGGCTTCCTGTTTTAAAATCAAAAATAGTAAAATAGTCTCATGATTTTTTCCTTTTACCACAGCCCTCTCTTTTAAGTTTGAATCAAGGAGCACTGCCCCTTGCATGAAGTTACAAACTCGGGTGACTACAACTCAGGCCAGTCAGGGAGGTTAGAGGGATTGCCCACAGGAGACAGCTGCTTTTCTTGACCTACTAGGTAATGCCATTTGGTAATGGAGGGCCAGATTTTTCAATATTCTGGACAATCAAAATGTCCATATTTAAGTTGTGTCTCATTGTTTTTTAATGTTTCTCAATCAAACCACAAAAATTCTGTTGGCCTACCAAATTTCTTTTAATTTTTATTTTTTAGTTTCTGGGTTAATCCAAACCTGTTCAGGACAGAAAAGTGAGATTTCCATGGCATTGTGCATCATCATTATATTCTAATGAGATTGCTTTAGATTAATATCCCTTAGTGTATTTGCACTGACAAAGAGTTGGCGGTGAAATCTGAATGTTCTCTAACAAGCACTTACTGTGTAGAGTGCATGGTTCTGGGCATTGTAAGTGAGATTAAAGAAAGAAGACTTGGTGTCTGATAATTCAGGTTGGGAAGTTTGAAACAGAAATGGGAGCCATGAATCATATAATTTACATGCTTTATGATTATAAATTATACACTAAGTGTACCAGTATCTGAAATGACTTTGAGATGTCCTTTTCCTCCTGTCTCTTTAAAGGGTTATTCATTCTTCATTGATATATTATCTTTGGATAATCAAAGCATAAAATATTCTGTAATCACACAGTAATATTTACTAAGCACCTGCTTTATGTGCTAGCAGCAGTATAGCTATATTTAATAAAACATTTAAGTTTGTGTAATTCATAGAATGATACAGAAAAGAATTTAGAGTAAATTACATGTGTAACTGTCTCAATATTGCTGTGTGAGCTTGGGCAAATCTATTAATTTCTGAGCCTTTGTGATCTAAGCTATTAGGTAAAGATCATAATCATTATTTTCTAATGTGAGACAATGGAGATGAATGAATATTCTTTGTCAAATGTACAAAATTATAAAAACATTCATTATTATCTTTTCAATCAAAAAAGTTGTAGAGAAAACAAACAAAAAAAATGAAATAGATACGGCCACAAACTTTAAAAAGATCTCAGGCTAGCTGAAGAAGCACCTGTAAATATTTATGTCCCCTTGTTTGATTTTTAAATATAATTACCTTTCTAATCTAACACACACCACCATTTTGAGTAATTTTCTTTTTAAAAATCTATCCACAATTCTTAAAATTACTCCCTCAGTATTCATGAAATAATTTTGTGGAAGCTTCACAATATCTAAGCTTTTATCTAAATGTATTTATTGTAAATGACCATTTTTTACATTGGAGAGAAAAAAATTAAACTGAGTTAAATATACAACCTGATCCTCAGGCTTTTCTTTAATAGCTTTATGGAGAAGAGTTAATCGAGTGCTTATTACCCTGCTTTTATAGAACCATTTTATCCATTTGTTCAGTGTATGGGTTCAGATGTATGAAACCTATCTTTAAAAGTGACAGTATACATAGCAGTATTCAGATTCAGATTCAAGGAAGATGTCAACTCAAAACCATAACAATTCATACATCATCAGAGACAGTGTTACTGATTCCATATGGAGCTTAATAGGCCTTCACTCTTAGCCCCGGAATCAACCAACATCCATCTTCTCATGCTTACAACTAAAAAGAAAAATAATTAAATTAAATAAAGGTGTTTAGAAGCATTTTTCTTTCACCAAAAAAATACAACAGAATAGAAATCGTGCATGACAAGTTTTGGTTCAACAAGAATTAAAATTGATATGTGATAAATCACTGTGGAATGGAACCTTCAGTAGAAAGCAGTGAAGGATTAACTATCAGCTCTTGGCTTTGTATATATAATTAGAGGAGGAACCCATCCAAAGAGTGGATCTGGTAGTTGTCAAAGTCAGTAGTTACATGACATAAGACTATCTGGGGATGATGGATTGTGATTGCATTTTTTGCTTTTAATTCAGATATTTCAGCATCAGTCAGAGAGCAACAAGAAACATTTTGAAAATATATTGAGTTCTTCAGGCTAGAATTTCCTGGGTGAATCAAATCAATATTAGCAAACTGTTCAACCTAGATGCCTTTCTGCTAAGTGAATGAAATTACTAGGTGAAATCATATGGTGGATTTTAGCTACTCCCATCTAAAGAAAGCAGCCTGGCCTGACTGAAAAGGAATAGCCTCTAAAATCACACACTCCGGGTTTGGATTCCCAAAGCTGACATTTACCAGCTATAAAAGTATGGATAAATAATCTCTCTGATCCTAAATCAAAGGGGGAAATTATATACCCAAGTAGGCTGTTTAGGATTTAAAACAGTGTCATTTTAATAGTATTGGTTACATGGCAGTTGTTGTTTCTATTATTATTATTATTATTATTATTATTATTCCCAAACGATGGCCAAAATTAGAACTAGTTTCAACATCTTCTGCCTCCCAATTTACAACAATTACCATAAGAAGCTCGGACTTTTCAGGTCACTATTATCTTTATGGCTTTGTCTATATTTCTCTTAAATTGACTCAAGCTGCCACCAATCAGACCCTGGCAGTAAATATTCCACTGTACGCTATGGAACCCATGGCCTGTCATTGGCAAAATTCCTTCTATCCTTCGTGTAATGAAAGTCTAACTTCATTGTTAATTTTTCACTGCTGACAGCTTACAGATTCCACACCCTTGCCTTCCCCTTTTGCTCCATAGCTGACAAAACTCCAGGTACTCCCTTGGCACCAGCAATGGAAGTTCAAACCACGCGAGTCTCAGCCCAGGCTTGGGAGCTTCTACCCACTTTCACAGTATACGTAAATGCCATCGCTTCTCTCTCCACTTAAGCTGCAGAGGATCTTGGGTGCTTATTCTGCTCTCTCCAGAAAGTCCCCACTGAATATGAACCTCTTGGTTCATGGGTAGCCTTATTAGTCTTGGCATTCAAACAAATTTTAGGGATGTGTGTCTGTATAAAGGGGTAACTCCCATCTGCCACGAGGGGGCACCCACAAAATAGTTAATCTCTTCATTATCATTCATTCTTGTTTTTTCTCTTTTTTTTAAGATTTTATTTATTTATTTGACAGAGAGAGAACACACAAGCAGGCCGAGCTACAGGCAGAGCTACAGGCAGAGGGGGAGGGAGAAGCAGCCTCCCCACTGAGCAGGGGCCCTCTATGCAGGGCTTGATCCCAGGACCCCGAGATCATGACCTGAGCTGAAGGCAGCCGCTTAACCAACTGAACCACTCAGGCACCCCCACACTTTTGCTTTTATTGAGACCTGCAACCAAGAACCCTGATCCTATACAAATGATGTATATGTTTTATCAGTAGAGGTTGAATTTAGTTTCAGGTGCTTCTCAGTGCCTCTTCCAAGCCATTGATTTTTATCCTCTCCCACCTTCTCCCCCAAAATAGTCCAGATCCTGTGGACCAGTGATTTCACAATATAATCCGGCTGCCTTTTCTTGGAGCAGATGCGAATTATCACTCCAGTCACCATTACTTATCCGGCAAAGATTATATCAACTTGCTGTTTTTTTCCCCCACCACTATTTGCATCAACACTTTTGATTATTTTCATAACTCAAGAGATTATTACACCCCTCTCATTTAATAGCACCTACAATCACTCATTTGCTCAGGTTCATAACTTTGGCATCATCCTGATTCCTCTATAACTCCCCATCAAATGTCTATATTCAGCCAACAAATACTACTCCACATTCCAAAGATAATTTATCTGGAATAGGCCCCCCACTTCCTCTACTTTCTTCTAACCTAAGCAATCTACAAACGCAGGTTTGACTTGGGCTTCTGTGCTAGCTTTCTTAGAATTGTGCTATGACAGTCTGCATAATAGTGCCAAAGATATCCGTGCCCTAATTCCTAGAACATGTGAATATTCCCTTTTATGCCAAGAAGGACTTTCCAGATGTTAATGAATTAAGCGTCTTGAGAAGGGGAGAGTAACTTGAAACACCCAGTTGAAAGCCAACTGCAATCACAAGGTTTCCTATAAGAGGGAAGCAGGAAGTTCAAAGAAGGAAATAGAAGGCATCAGAAGCAACAGTTGGGATTAATGGGAGGAAAGGGATCACAAGCCAAGGAATACCAGCAACTTCCTGATATCAGCCCATGAAACTGATTTTGGGCATCTGGTCTCCAGAACTGCAAGAGAATTAATTTTTGTCATTTTCAGGTGACAACTTTTGGCAATTTTTATAGTGGCATTAGAAAATGAATACATTTGCCTTCTGCTGCTCTTGTGCCCTTATAATCTGTTGATGATAAAATGTGTAGTATGTTTCAAAATGCAGGTGAAGTCATTTCATTTCCCTGCTCAAGATGTTCCAGTGACTTCCTATGGCCTATAAAGCCTCAATGGTTTGGTGCTGAGTACCTCTCTTTTATCACTTCATTCTCTTGTATACCTTGTCAGCTGTGTTGCACTCCATGGTATTCCCAGGACACATCAAACATGTTGCTGCCTTGGACATTTTCCCGTCATTTCCTTCCTATCTCAGCTCATATATCTCTTCCTTCAAGGACACCTCCCTCACTGCTGTATCCAAACTCTCTAACCTTGTGACTGGTTTCCTTTGTACTTCCTCTTCTATTTTTAGCTTTAGTTGCCATTATATCACCTATTGATTTCTTTTCTTCTTTTCTTCTGGGATATAAACTCCAGGATGAGGTCAGGGGCTTTATTTATTTATTTCACAACTCTGTCCTCAGCACTTAAAAGAGTGTCTACATTATGATAGATAATTAATGCATGTTCTACTTAAGCCCTTATAGTAACAATAGTACTGTTCTTATTTTTATTTACCTTATAAGTCCCTTATGGTGTTCTTAGCGCTGTTTAAATGCCTTATAAATCGAAGCACTTGTAATCCTCATATCAACCCTATCAGGTAAGTACTACTATTATGTAAATATTATAGATGAGGAAACTGAGAGACAGAGAGATTGACTAATTTTTCCAAAGTCCTAAAACTTGTGTTCCACCTCAAAAATCCATGTTTAAACAATAAGCTATGTTGTCTCTCTAGCAGTTGTACTAAGTAAACATACATAGTACTAGCAAATCCTTTCTAAACATAATGCATTTTTTCTATTTAAATATTTATTTCAGTTGTCTTTTTTATTTTTTATACCTCTTTTATTTGAGTAATTATAGATTCATAGGAAGTTATAAAGATAGAACAAAAGAGTTCTGTGTGCTCTCAGCCTACTTTCTCCTGATGGTGACATCTAACATAATTATAATGCAGGAAAATGATATTGGCATGATATGTGTATACAGTTCTATGTCATTTGATCACCTGTAGATTCCTATAACCACCAAAAAAAATTAAGACACAAAATTAATCCTCACTATCACTATGAAGTTCCCGTGTGCTAAGTTTTTATAATACTACCCCACCTTCCCAACCATGCTTAACAGCTGACCACTGCCAATCCATTTTTTATCCCTTTAATTTTGTCATTTTAATATTATAATGTAAGTGATATTGTGCATCATGTGACCTTTTGGGTTTAGTTTAATTTCCCTGAGCCTGATGCACTTGAGATCCATCCAAGCTTCTCTGTGTATCAGTGGTTCATTCCTTTTTATTGCTCAGTTGTATTCCATATTTCAAAGGTAACTTATAATTACCTTTCCTCAATATGAAATAATAAAAGTCTAAGAGAGCAACACATGATTAAATGCATGTTTTAAGAGATATAAGCAGATTCTGTTAGAAAAATATCTGTTCTTGTAACAGTTAAAATTAATAAAATTCTTTTTTTTTTTTTTAAGATTTTATTTATTTGACAGAGAGAAACACAGGCAGAGAGGGAACACAAGCAGGGGGAGTGAGAGAGGGAGAAACAGGCTTCCCGCCGAGCAGGGAGCCCGATGTGGGACTCGATCCTGGGTCTCCAGGATCATGACCTGAGCCGAAGGCAGTCGCTCAACCAACTGAGCCACCCAGGCGTCCCAAAATTAATAAAATTCTTACAGGCATCATGTAGATGGGTTACCTTCAACATATAACAGCTAATATATTTTAGAAAATATAAAATTAATTTCAAATAAAGTAATTAATTTTCATAAATTCCTTCATATTTAAAAATAAAATTGTGATCTGTTGTCATCTGTCATGAGACTATAAATTTGCAGTTGTGCATTTCAAAGGATCACTGGGTGCTGGCTGGAATGAGTACATGAAAACTGCCCAGATGAGCTCAGATATGTCATACAGCAGAAAAGAGAATCATCTTCTGCACATGACAGGTGATGTCACATCAGATTATTATTTGTTGTTGTTATTGTTTGGAAGTGTAGGCCTTGTCAAGACAGGAAGCTTTGAAAGGGCTAGGTGCCAGGTATGGATGCAGATTAGACAATCAGTGTGTTTAGAATAGTTTGGTATAATTTTTTTCTAGATTGATGTTTGTGATTGCATCAGTCCCTATGTTCAGAGAAGTCAGGATTGGGTGTAGTCAGTCTCCCCTGTTTGTTGTTTTGCTGAGAAGGTGTCCAAGCTCAGTTTGTGTGTGTGTGTGTGTGTGTTTTAAAGATTTTTATTTATTTATTTGACAGAGAGAGATCACAAGTAGGCAGAGAGGCAGGCAGAGAGAGAGGAGGAAGCAGCTTCCCTGCTGAGCAGAGAGCCAGATGCGGGCTTCAATCCCAGGACCCTGAGATCATGACCTGAGCCGAAAGCAGAGGCTTTAATCCACTGAACCACCCAGGCATCCCATGCTCAGTTTTAATATGTCTAAAGTGGGTTGGTCTGTTCAGGCCGTGAGTTACCCACTGTGTGACATGCTTGGGAACTTGGATGAAGACTTGCTTCTTCTTCTGGGACTTGACTGGATGGTAGCCATAGCCAGACTCCCAGTGCCCTACTTCTGTTCCTTCAGTCTGGCTGAAAAAGCTTTTAAGAGTCACCTTGATCCTTAGAGTCTTTCTTCTCCATAACTGCCAAAGCTGTGGAATTGAGGAGCCCCTACCACCCTAACCTTAACACATACAGTTACTTAATAAGCCCGAGTCAGTTTCCTCACTTATAAGAAGAGGTGGATGTTTTATCTACCACATAGTAGTTGGGATGTTGTCAACATTAAATAACCTTGGGCATGTGAAACATATAATCCTTTGGCATGCTAAACACATACAAGACAATGTTACTACTACTATATTTTATATATTCTAAATATAGAATGCTTAAGTATGTGTCCCTAAGATGCATCTGGGTTTATTTTTTTACAAGCTCTTTAAACACTTGCATCTTTATCAGCATAGTGATCACATGAAAATCATACAAAGAGTCACCCTAGAGAAACAGAGGGAAAGCCACTCAGCCCAAATTTGGGGAATATAAACTTACCTAAGTTTGTGTATAATGGAATTTATTATATTGCTATTGTTAGTTATGGCATAATATATTAAAGATGTGGAAGGGTTTTTCCATGGAACTCTAGATCTCATTTAGATTCTTTCCATAGAGTTCTAGATCTCATTTAGATTCTTTTCTTTTTTTTAAGATTTTATTTACTTGGGTGCCTGGGTGCCTCAGTGAGTTAAAGCCTCTGCCTTCGGCTTAGGTTATGATATCAAGGTCCTGGGATGGAGGCCTGCATCCCTGCATTGGGCTCTCTGCTCAGCAGGGAGCCTGTTTCCTCTGCTCTCTCTGCCTGCCTCTCTGCCTACTTGTGATCTCTCTCTGTCAAATAAGTAAATAAAAAAGGTTGTATTTACTTACTTATTTGACAGAGAGAAACACAGCCAGAGAGGGAACACAAGCAGGGGGAGTAAGAATAGACCTCCCATCGGAGGAGCCCGATGCAGGGCTCGATCTTGGGACTCTGAGATCATGACCTGAGCCAAAGGCAGATGCTTAATGACTGAGTCACCCAGGTACCCCTCATTTGGATTCTTAATAGCGTTTTAGATTAAAGATCATTTAAAATTATAAAGTTGAACATAATTCTTAAGATACACTAGCAAATGGGAAGAGAACAAACAAAACAAACCCATAGTCAGCAACAAAAAGAACAAGAGAGGCCCATGAATATATTCAATACACTTCAAAAGGCAAAAAGTTGATGAAAGCCTGATAATAAATTTAAAAAATAGAATAAGATCAATGACATGCCTGCTAGAATAATGTGGGAGGGGGCTATAATGGATGAACTTTAGAAAGACTTCAGTCTTGGTGTCCACAGTTCAGGGTGATAGGGTGAGAAAAGAGCTGGACAAAGGAAGTTTTCCTGGAAAGCTGCTCTGGGGCTTTCCTCTCCTTCCCTTCACCATCCCTCCCCAAACCCTGATAATTCCTTTAACAGCAACCAGCATCCTGGTGTTTACTCCTAAGCAAAAACTAGAGACGTTACACTAAATGTATTTAACTAACCATGGAGAACTAGGGTTCCCACTGTTAGCATAGACCTCAAAAACCAAAACTTTCTTTATTCTAGAATTTTGGAAGAAAGTACTGCGATGGCTAGTTCTCCATCTGCTGAAATCATGTGATTTATCAAACCCTACCCATGCATGAGGCATTTTCTCATCTTCTTATTTAGACGAGAGATTTAACAAGAGTACAGATCCAGGTACCCCACATTAGGGCTTGTGGAAAGAGAATATTAGCATTCATAACATGATTCCTTTGCTTATAAATGAATGGATATCAAGGATCACCAGCAGAATAAGTGAGAAAGACCTATATAAACCAGCCAAGGAAAGAAAACAATTGACCTGAAAAGAAGGAAAAATTTTATAGTAAATAGGGCACACACACACACACACACACACATACACATGTGCGCGCACACACACACACACACACACACACACAAATCCAAATTACTACCACCAAAGGGAGAGATGCTACAAAACCAACAAAGACGCACTGCAGAGGGGCAAACAAATCCAAAAGCAAGGTCTTGTAAATATTAATAAAATAGACAAAATTCTAAAAGTTTGGTCAAAAGAAACAAAAACATGGCAAAAAAAAATTTAAACACACAGAGACACAGAATACACACACCTTGAAAATGAAGAAGAACTGGTTCATCTCATAAAAGCTGGCAGACGAAGAGGCTCCAGGGTGGTGCAGCGGGTTAAGCATTTGACTCCTGGTTTCTGCTCAGGTCTTGATCTCAGGGTCCTGTTCTCAGGATCCACAATGTTAAAACTCCTTCTGCCCTACCCCCCTGCATCCACTTACACAAGCATGCTCACATTCTTTCTCTAAAAACTAAATAAATCTTAAAAAAAAACAAAACCTAGCAATTGAAGGAAATAAGGAAATGTAAGGGTGCTAATATTTTCATCTGACATAGCAGGAAGCCAAATGATAATACTAAAAATCAATGAAACACAGAGTAGAGTTTTATTATATAAGACCTTAGATAAACTATAAATGCAGAAGAGGAGGGGGTAAACTGAAGGGGAGACATAATATAAGTTAAATTATCACCTATGAAGCAGGAGGTTTTTATCTAAGGGAAAAGCAGTGGAAACAAACACTTTAAAATTATTGCAATAACCATCAAAGTTAAAATAGAAATGATAGGGTAAGGGTTGGTGGGAAAAGCAAGATGAGATAATGGTGTTTATATAAGTCCTTTGGTACTACTTTTTTTTTTTTTCACTCGTGCATTTGAAGATTTTTAAAAACTAAGGCAAAAATGCTGTCTAACCAAATAGAGTAAAAATAAGTCAGTTAAACTGGTTAGACTTAACGTGGTTTAACAAAGTACCTACTAATTTGACATTTATCTGACTGAGTTTGCCATTAAAGAGGCAAAATAATCACATTCATAGACTGTGTAATCACAGCTTAAAAGTGTGTCTATATTGTACATTGTGGAGTTTAATGACTATTTCCTGGTGTTTAGATAATACTTTTTTTGCATTTCATTTAAAACATGTTATTTAAAAAGAAATGCTTATTTATTATAGAAACTAACACAAAGAAAACAACAATAAAAGTCAAATTTAATCCAATGGCTCTTCCTTTTAAATGACTATTTTGCTTTAATATAATTACTTCCCTGAGAAAGAATTCCCAAGAGGAAATTTGGCATTTCATTTACTCCATGCATAAGCTCACATATTATTTAAAATAAAATTTGTAAGGTAGACATATAAGTTATTTCATCTCCAAGTTTTCAGTTAGAGTTTCAGAAGAGAGATATTAACCACAGTGAGTTACATAGGAGACCTAATGAGAAAAGAAGAGAAATATATATATATATTTTAAATAAAGTCAAGTTATTTCCATTTCAGACATATATGGCTTCATGTCTTTATTTTTTTTTATTTTTGTTTTTTTAAATATTTTTATTTATTTGACAGAGAGAAACACAGCCAGAGAGGGAACACATGCAGGGGGAGTGAGAGAGGGAGAAGCAGGCTTCCCGCCGAGCAGGGAGCCCGATGTGGGACTCGATCCCAGGTCTCCGGGATCATGACCTGAGCTGAAGGCAATCACTTAACCAACTGAGCCACCCAGGTGCCCCTCATGTCTTTATTTTAAAGTATAATTTTCTTTTTACTTTGCATGTACAAAATAAAGACTATGAAAAAATTGAAATTTAGTCTAATTCTTTGAAGTTCTTCTATTAGTTCATATGCCAGCTTAAAATGCCTGAGAACAATTAACAGCTGTATCACTGGAAATGAAAACAAAGCAATCATCATCATCATGATATAATTTTGTTATTAGTTAACATTGATTGAGTTAGTATTTGCAATAAGCTTCTTTGTCACCATAATCCTGCCTTTATAACAATTTTCTATTTTTGACCATATCACTTGACTTCTAGATCATCTGGATTTTTATAATCCATAAAATTCTACAAATTACTAATTATAAGACACACACATTGCTGAAAGCTAAAGATACAAATGTACATAAATGTGGTAGGGTATTTTTTACACTATATATTTTACAAAATGAATACACAAATAATAAACTGTGTCTTTTACACAAATAATAAACTATAAGAAAGAGAAATTTAGAAAACAATCTTACTTACAATTGATCAAAAAGAATAAAATACCTAGGAATAAATTTAACCAAGGAGGTGAAATACCTATACTCTGAAAACTCTAAGACATTGATGAAAGAAACTAAAGAATGCACAAACAAGTAGAAAGATATTCCATGCCTATGGAATTAATATTGTAAAATGTCTATATAATGTAAAACAATAAACAGATTAAAAGCCATTCCTACCAAAATGTCAATGGTATTTTTCAGAGAAATAGAACAAAAAATCCTCAGAATTTTATGGAGCCATAAGAGATCCCAAATACCTAAAGTGAACATTGTTAAAGAACCAAGTTACCCCCTAATTTCAAATTATATTATAAAACTATAATAATTAAAACAGCATGGTATTGTCATAAAAACAAACACATAGGTCAATGGAATGAGCTAGAGAGCCCGGAAATAAACCTACACATATATGGCCAATTAATCTATCACAAAGGGAAAAGGACAGTCTCTTCAATAAATAGTATTGGGAAAATTAAATATTTGTATGCAAAAGAATGAAAGTGAAACACATATGATGTATGATATACCATATACAAAAATGAACTAGCAATGGATTAAAGATTTGAATGTAAGAACTAAAACTGTAAAACTTCTAAAAGAAAACAAGGCAGTAAGCTCCTTGACATAGGCCTTGGTGATTTTTTTTTTTAATATGACACCAAAAGTAAAAGTAGCAAGAGCAAAAATAAATAAGAGGGACTGCATTAATTAAAAACTTCTGCATAACAAAGGAAACCATAAGCAAAATAAAAAGGCAACCTACTGAATGGGAGAAAATAATTGTAAATCATAATATCTATTAAAGGGCTTATATCCAAAATATATAAAGATTTCATACAACTTAGTCACCAAAAACTCAACATGATTAAAAAAAAATTGGTAAAAGATTTAAAAAGACATTTTTCCAAAGAGCACATACAGATGGCCAACATATACATGAAAAGATGTTCAATGTCATTAATCATTGGGGGAAAGGCAAATCAAGACCACAAAGAGATCTCACCTGACATCTGTTAGAATGGATATTATCAAAAGGATAAGAACTGACAAATGTTAGTGAAGATGATGACAAAGGAGAACCCTTCTGCATTGTTAGTGGGAATGGAAATTGGTGCAACCATTATGGAAAACAGTAAGGAGGTTCCTTAAAAATAAAACTATCATATAATTCAGCAATTCCACTTTTGGGTATTTAACCAAAGAAAAATAAAAACTCACCCAAAAAGATACATGCACTCCCCTGTTCATTGCAGCACTATTTATAATGGCTAAATTGTGGAAACAACCTGTGTCCATCAGTGGATGAATGAATCACAGTGGCATACTATTCATTCATGAAAAAGAATACAATATTGCCATTTGTGACAACACAGATGGACCGTGACGTTATCAAAAGCATTCTGATAAGTGAAATAACACAAACAGAGAAAAGACAGACACCATACGATTTCTTTTATGTGTGGAATCTAAAACAAAAACCAAAAACAACAAGCTCATCAGTATAGGGAACAGACTGGTGGTTGTAAGCAATGAGGGGTGAATGATGGTAGAAATGGGTAAACTGTTTTGTTTTTTTTCATGTTAAATTGAATAATTTTTAAATGAATTTTTTCCAAAGAGGAATGAAGAAAAAGAAAAGGAAGTTTAGCTGTTTTCTTTCTTTCTTTTTGGTGAAAAGAAAAAAGGAAGAGAGTGTATGCTGGAGGATAAAATGGAAAATGAGTTTGATTTGAATTATGATCATTGCACCATGATGAGAAAGCAAACACTGCAAATTAGAAATACAACACTGCATTTCAAAAAAACATTTCCTCCCAGCTATGGCTGAGTGTATAGTCTACTCTTATCTTTACTCTGAAAAGCAAGACAACAGCTTAGGAATAGAGAGAAGGAAGCAGAAATTAACTTGAAGTGAAAAAGAAAGAGATCACACTAGACCTGTTATCAGGGTCACATATTATTGACTCAATTTCTTGATTTGCTTTAAAGATAGCCTTTAATAACTACTCTTTAATGTGTTCTATACCCTCTCTTTAAAGTTTCATATCAGTCAATATTCTGCAGGGAACAGATTCCACTTTAGACAATATGTTTTAAAGATTTTTAAAATAATCTCTTAATAGATTTTAAATAATCTGTACAAGTGGGACTTGAACTCACAACCCCAAGATCGAGATTCACATGCTATACTAACTGAGAAACCAGGTTCCCCTCCACTTTAGATGTTTTGAATAAAAGGATTTATTACTGCATGTCAGATGGCGTATAGACTTATCAAGGTGATTGAATAAAAATCTGTAGAATGAGATTCCAGAATCTATTCTCAAATCTATACTACAGAACCAGACTGTCGGAGGAGTTGCTGCTCTTGCTATGATTGGGAAACTGCTTGTCAAATCAGGGGACATCCCTTGTTACATATAAAAATATAAGACTGCCTTCATCTGAGCTGCTAAATTAGCTACAGTAACTAGTTCCAGAACAGAATCACTGTGCTCTGCTCAGGGAACCTCTTGTGTAAAAATCCGATGCTGCCATTATAGCTTCCGAGTCCTACACTGTGCCACATAGTCGACTATCAAGGGGCCAATTCTGTCACATCAACAAGCCTTAGAGACGGAGTTTGTTCCAGAACCACACCATATTTGCTATAATCCCCATTGATAAAACACATGCTCAATACCCCACTTATCTCAGTTCTAATTTCAGATCTCATGTGATTGCATCTGATATGGAATCCGAGCCAAACTTGGATCACCAGAGGAAAAAGAACTGGAGAAGTTTTTGTTTTTAGCCTTTGGCTAAGGCAAGCCACACGAGTAGAAAATTAGAAGAGATGTTCGGAGCCAAACCCACAGTTACATTGAACTTCCCTCTTTCTTCTCCACCTTCGTGTATGAAAATTTCAAACTTCTTGTTTGTTATACAGAGAATTATATGCTTGGTTCATCTTTTAGCACAGTACCCAAGCCTAGAACATTTCTACTGTAAATAAGTGCTTTAAAAATAAATAAAAATAAGACAAGCACACTGCTGAATGCTGAAGATACAAATGTACATAAACATCATATTTTTATCAATTAAAAAAAGCATAAATAGAAGCTAACGTAGAAGTGTCTAATTAAAATTTATATAGATTCCTAGGAGAGAGGACTACCTCCTATGGGGTGCCTGAGGAAAGCTTCGTACAAAATGGTGGGATTGAAGGATTAGGGGGGCATGCTAGGAAGGGAGAAGGGTCAGTGAAACAAGGAGAAGGCAGGCATAATTTCTTAATATTTGAACTGAAAATGTTTCAGGTCTGTACCTTTCAGGTTTTTATGGAAATGTGAATCACATGGGCATCTGGTTAATTTACGAGTTTCAATGCGTCAGTCTGGAGTGGGATCTGAGATTTGCCAATGGAGCAAACTCCCTGTGAGGCTGGTGCTGTTGGTCCAAGAGCTACAGTTGGTTTAGGCAAGGTGTGCACATTTACTGAAGCAATGCGGAAGGTGCTGTGTAGCAAAATGATTCAGGCTGTTTCTCCTTCTGAGTTCTCCAGCTTCCTGGCTGTTTGCATTAAGCTTCCCTAACATTTAGGGAGCAAGGTTCACTTAAGTCCTAAATTCATCTAATATTATTACACAGCACAATGCTTTCCTTTGCCATACCCCTACACTTTTCAGAAAGTGCTTCTCTCTCTCTCTTTTTTTTAAGTGCTTCTCTTAATCTTCAGTCTTGTTTACATTATAAACATTTATTTTTCCTGTACTTATCAAAATATGCATTCTCCTCAGTTTTCAATGTTTCTGTTATTTTACCTGAGCAAGACACTTTGCCTTATGATTAATATAGCTTTTATCCCAGATACATGATATTTTCAACCAATGTGTATGTTGACCATAATCCAGAACTAAAAACGAGTTTTAGTGATCCACCTATACTGTGATCCAGTATAGGTGGTCACTTAGTGACATATTCAACATCTTTAATGGTGGATATTGCTCAATATGGGAATTTACCCATTGACTTTACCACTTATGTCTTTGTGCATAAGAAAACGATTAGTAAATAATGCTAATATCTAAATCTTAGTAAATATTTTAAAAATGTTTAAAATGTAGATTTAATTGCTTTATCTTCAAAGATTTATAGTTAGTACCTCTGGGGTTGGATTAAAGAAACCACATTTTTAATTAACACCTGGGTCAGTATGACTTCATATGAACCTCTACCCAGGAGTTAGTTACCTTCCCCTTGTGATATCAGGGTAGCCAATGAGCATGAACGCAAATATCTGACGAACCCTCTGCAAATAGCGATTCTTGAAAATGAGGTATTTGCAGTGTGAGCCAATTAGAAGAATTATAATTGAGATTCATTTCAATGATTGGACCATAAACTAGATGAGTTATTTTGTTTTTAACAAATAAAGAAATTGACCTTCAAATTGGGTCCATTTTGGACTATAGGTTAGAATCTCATTCAACCAAATGCCTGATCTTTGGGCGAAAAATAACTTTTCTCCAAAAGATATGGAAAAAAAAATGTTATGTTAATTTCACATGTTCAGCAAAGGATAATGCAAATATGTCAAAATGTCTTTGAAATAGGAAAGTAACTAATATGTACACTAGAAATATTGCAAATAAGAAGTGATTGCTACTGGGAATTTATGGGAATCTGGAATAAGTTCTTCCTGTGCTAAAGTTGCTCTCTAAAAAAAAAAAAAAAATTAAGAACAGAGGAGAGGGCCTCCATGAGGTATTACACTAAATTAAACTAATTAATCATTAATTTTAGACATGCAGATCTAAGATAAATGTCTTATTAGGGCAGTAATGGCAACTTTACTTACATGACTGTGTATCAATCACCAGTTCCTCTGTAAAAGGCCATTACCCAACTTAATGACCATTTTACTCAATTTAAAATTATAATTAAGAATTTTCAAATATAGTTAATCTACAAATACATTTTATACATTATTACATCCAGTAATAAATTTCAAGTTTTAAAAAATATTAACCCTTTCTAAATGAGAAATTAATTAGTGTCTTTATCTGAGTTTAGTGAAGAATTACATAAATAACTAATATAAGGTTTAAATAAAAAAATAACATTTTTCTCCTCCTAAGTCTACTTTAGACTATGCTTTTCTTGTGTCAATTTCTACAGATCAATAATGTACAAACTCTAAAGCAATTATGAAATGTATTTCGTATTAGCTAAAAGATGAGAAGTCTAATGATGGATGCTTGTTCATTTATTTATTTGCAGAATTTTAGGAAGAAATTATTTTTAAAATAATTTAAAAATTCTACTATGTGAATATGACATAAAGGATAGACATATGACGTTTAACCACTTTTGTATATTGACAATGCTTAAGAACTACAAAAGTCAAAATCCCCCTTTTGAATTTAAACACAATTATCAGAATATTCTGTTTATTTTTACTGTAAACTTGAGAAAATTACTGTCATTCTGAGGTAATAGGACTTTGCAGAAAGGTGATCACCAGAGAAAGAATGGCATAGTGCATTCCAAGGATAGCAAGTCAGGAAAGGAAGATAGCAAAACAATTAGAGATAAGAATACTAGGGTGCCTGAGTGGCTCAGTGGGTTAAAGCCTCTGCCTTCAGCTCAGGTCATGATCTCAGGGTCCTGGTGTCCAGCCCCGCATCGGGCTCTCTGCTCAACAGAGAGCCTGCTTCCTCCTCTCTCTCTGCCTGCCTCTCTGCCTACTTGTGATCTCTCTCTGTCAAATAAATAAAATCTTTAAAAAAAGAAAGAAAGAAAGAAAGGAAGAAAGAAAGAAAGGAAGAAAGAAAGAAAGAAAGAATACTATTAGCTTAATGCATTGCCATTACTATGCCTAACATATAGTAGAACACCTAGTAAAATCACCTAGGATGATCCATTCTCTGAATACAGTTCTTCATCTGATTTCCCAACAATTCTATTATTATCTCATTTTGCAGATAGGAAACCTGGAGGCTAAGACATTACCTAGCTTTTTCTATTTAACTGCTAATCTGTGATAGGACCAGGTGTCAACTCTAGATCTATCGGATATGAAAGTTCATGTTCTTAATTACTGTGGGGAAGTAGAAGTTTGTGCATTTTAATTACTCTTAAAATCTTTCATAACACTGGGATCAAAATCATTCCTCCATACTTACAGCCAGGCAGTTTTTCCTATGTATGGGATTAGACCATTGTTTCTTTTGTGGTAAGCTTCTTATTGGTCATTATCTCAGATACATTAGATGATAGGTAGATAAATAAATAGATATTTAAATAGTAGAACCTGTATAACAAGGTTTTCACTTTCTGGAAGTCAAATGCAAACTGAGGCAAACTATAGGAATCACAAATGTACATCTTTCATTTCATGCTCATTCTGGGACTAAGTATTCATTAGGTGCTTTATTAGAAGACCTCATCAGCACTAAGTAAATAGTTTCTTTCTCTTCCCTTCCCAGCTCCATTTGTTCCAGTGGCATAAATTTTATGCACATATGAAACACTTCTACTGAATGCTTTATTGGAAGTACAATAACAAAGCACTCAAATAAGAGCATGGGGGAATTTCCTGCTGAGGCAAAAATTGAATTTGCCCAGTATTTGTTTGTGAAAAGTCCAGCAATACGCTCATCACTGATCACCCTCTATATGCTAAGTAGTTTCTAGGTACTGGTGATGCAGTCACATAGTCCCTACTTTAAGGGAAACTTAGTTCAAGTGCTAGCCAGATAGAAAAATAACTTCAAGTCCATGCAGGGTTCTAAGTGTAAAAAATGATCTCTTAATCCAGATGGGGGGAAATGTATAACCTCCTTGCATTGAGTCTCCACATGAAAAGTTTCATTTCAGAAGATAAAGAGTGAGACCCGTGCACTTTCTGCTAGGATGAAGAGGGTCCTGAAAATCAGGTACTTCAAGGTTGTATTGACTGTCCCTTAAAATGGTATGTAGGTTGAAGCTGTGGCTAGTGTGGATATATGGAAGACAGTGGTAGATTTTGATTTAAAAAGTGACTCAAATACTGCTAAGCTAAACATAAAACATAAAATAATATAATAATATACTTCAAAGTGCTACATTTATCTTCTAGGGTTTCTGGATTGGTGAGCACACTGAAGCTCTGAGAGAGTGATATAGACAGAGGGAGTATGGAGGCTTAAACCTCTCCCTCCCTCTGCTTGCCCTATACATCTCTTCCTTTTGGCTGTTCTTAAGTTGTGCCCTTTATAATAAGGGTAAAGGTAAGTTGTTTTTTTATCTCTTTATGTTAGAGTCATGTGAAATTATTGCTTGTTGAATTTATTCGATCAGCAAATATTGGTATCAGTACAGACTCAATGTGCATGCTGAAGCAGCAATAATCTTGTTTGTTGACTTTTTTTCTCTGCATTTATTTGACCACCCATGTCATTGCCTGAATCATAGCAAGACATGTGATGCTTGGGAATGATTTGGAGTTTTATCTCTTTCAGAGGAGACCATCTCTCCAAACACCACAAAGAATGCCATTATCTTAATAAGATTCCCATTAGAAGGTTCAGGTTCACTGGGATGATAAAGTGGCAACAAGGATTAGCATTTCAAGGAGAAGCATTACATTTTCATGACAACCATGTTCCCACATGTTTCAAAAGAATGGACAGTGGTCCCCAAACAAGGGACTGTTAGATAGGAGCCAGGCTTTCAATTTGACTGATTGGATTCGGTAATTTCCTGCCTATTGTTGGATGAGGTATTTTCAAGTAAAGTTCTATGATTATAACAGCAAACTGTCTTTTATACATGGCATTGATCTTCTACTCCTCAGGTGCACTTTTTTGTGCTGTTGTGTGGGTGGTAAACTCTCTCTCCCAGGACATTAGTTGTACTGAGACAATTTCCTGCTGAACTTCTTAGTCTCAAGGAGTATAGTTCCAGCCCTGACAAGTAGGGTAAAAAAGAAAAACAGAGTAATAGAAAGCCTTCTATTTATTAAGGTGTCAATGGGAGGAAAGTCTTGGCAAAGAAAAGCAAAATTTCCAAAAAACGTGCTACAAGAACAAAAGACTAGTTTATGCTAAACCACAAAATTGCCTCTGCGGGTCATTAGCGGGAAAACGAATGGAAGTATAGATTGCCTTTTATCATAAAGTACATGATCTATCAAAGTACTTAGCTGTCTCTGTTCTACTTAAATAGTACCTTGAAAGGCAATTGTTTATTTTCTTATGTTTAATGGTGGAGTTCTATCCATGTTTTGGCCTTCTTTCTTGTTTCTTCTCTTCCCCTACTCCCTCCAACCAAATTTTTCTTGTAGCCAAAATGGCAATTTTTTCTGCCAAAAATTCAGCTGGTGGGCACACCCGTGGACTTAAGAAGCCTTCTAATTCGAAGGCTAATTAAGAATGAACTCAGTGGTCAGTTTCATTCCTCTCAGAAGTGCCAGCTTCCGTCCCCGCTGAAGACAAAACCATCCAGATAGAATAGTCTCTTCTTTCAATGCCTTTACAGGTTCATGAGGCAGCCCTTCCTTATCTAGAGCAGTGTTAGCAAATAGAAATACAATACCAGACACATCGGAAATTTAAAATTTTCTAGTTTTCTTGGGACAAAGCAAAAAGGCATAGGTGACATTAAAATTAATAATGCATTTTATTTAACCCACTAAAACCAAAATTTCAACAGATAATCATTATATAAAATTACTAATGAGTTCCTTTGCATTTTTAACTGACTCCTGCCACACATCTCAATTCAGACTAGGCGCATTTTAAGTGCTCGACAACCACGTGTGGCTAAAGACTGCCATACTATGTAACAGAGGTTCCGAGGACCATAGTATTCTTGGATAAATGTTCACATGGATTTAACAAATGCATAAAATCCCATGTCTTGAGATTATTGTCCACAAGAGGATAGAGTTTAAGAAAACAACATACACATCAGATATACTATGTTTGCATGTCCATATTTATAGAGATACATCCCAAAAGCTGGTGGTATAACTTACTTCCATAAGAGAAACAAAACAAAACAAGACAGTAAATCAAAAAACTAAATCTGAAATGTCATTCATTTAAAAAAATGTCTTATAAAGCAACAAATGGAACAGTGTGTGATATTATGATGATTCAACTTTCTCAGAATATTTTAACTACTGATGAATTGTAAACAACTCATTTTTAGGTTAATGATTACAAGGCATATGTCCTACTACTAAAAAAAAAAAAAAATCCTCCCTAATCTTAAATCTTTATCCTCAATCTCTCTGGACTCTAACTCTTCTGCTACCACTACCTGCATTATTTCTATTTTTCTCAAGCAGCAGTGTGGGCCTAGAAGATAAGGAAGACAAATTTGTAATTAAATCTTCTGTGAAATGGATAGCTACATCTGTGACAGAGAGAGAGAAAGAGAGAGAAATGTTTGTGCAGAGTTGTTCATAGTAGTCAAAATAGATATTTTGTTTGCATTGGAATTCTCTGGTAATTACTTTTTAAATGCTTGTAATTGTTTTAAAGCTGCTCTGCCACTCATTCATGGAGAGAGTCTTTAATAAGTGCACAGGATGCAAGAAGCATCAGAGAACTACGCAGAACTGGCTGAAGACGTGCTTTTATAACATAATTTTGAAGGCCGATTTCTATGAGATTCTGAAACAACTAATCTGTCACTCCCACTGACCAGTCAAGTCAGTGGGGGGAAAAGTCAGTTAAATTGATTGACTGAATAGAGTGAACATTCATGGGCATAATTACGGCTTCAGCTGGAATGTGACTGACAGTATTCACAGGACAGATGTGGTAAGTAAAGTGGAAAAAAGGAATCAATTAGATGGATGGTTCAGATGCATAAACGCTTTTATCTCAAGTGTTTGGATAAGTGGGTTAGTGTTCTCACTTAGTTTTGTATGTGAAGACCCAGCCTCCTGCGCCTCCTCTTAGGGGTGCTGGAGAAGGTAGCCAGGGAGCTGTGACCTTCAGTGGAATGGGAACCAAAAGTCAATAAAAGAGCAGAAATGAAAATGCACCAGCACAGAGAATAAACAGCAAACAGAACAGGCCAGAGTAGCTTAAACTGAAGGGAAGATCGATAGGATTGAGATGATTGGTAGAGAAATAACACACCTGTTCTTGCAAATTTTCTCTGCCTGCTTTTTCTTGCTCATGCTATATCCTTTTTTATCCAGACTGTCCATAAGGATGTACAAGGCAAACAATTCCGATATAACCTTCAAACCCACAATTTATATTAGCATGACTAATGTTTACCAAGGTTTTAGTTTTATTTCAGTAAGTTCTGTTAAGAACAATTTTAGAAAGCTAGTCCATAAATGCTATTCTTCTACCTACCTACCATTCTCCTTAATGTCAAGTCAGCGGGGATGTGGGGGGGGGGGAGGAGTCAGTTAATTAATGGTCTGACTGAATAGAGTGAACATTATGGGTGTAATTACAGTAAAATATTTATTGTATGATCAAATAGCCACTTAGGAAATGCTTTTTTTAAGAGAAAAGAAGAAAAGCTCTTTCAATAAACTGACTTTGAGTTTGGTTGCTTTTTTAGAATTTGACTTTAGGGAACCTTGCACCTAATACCACCCCTCAAAACCTAATTTTCCTCATGCAGATTCTACCCTTCAAATAATAGATGGTTTTAAAAAAGTTAAACTTAGTTTGTCGTTAATTTTATCATCTTAACAGATAAATTTAGGTTGCAATTCTCATTCTCTCACTAACTAGTTATATGGCCTTGGGTAGATTTCTTTAATCTTTGTATACCTCACTTGCTTTATATGTAAAATGGAGGAAATATCCACAATATAAAGTTGGTATGAGGATCAAATGATATTCAATAAAGGACAGATACAATTGCGTGGCTATTTACTACTTTTCTGTGCTCGTGTGAAATTCATTACACTCTCTCTAGTGCTATGATTATGTATGATGTGTCCCATCTTTCCTACACATGAACTTCTATGGGACAGAGACTACCTCTCAATGATCTGTTTGTGCTATGTGATCTGCCCCCAGTACAATTCTCTTGCATAAATGTTCCCCTTACCTAGAATTGCTTTCTTTGGCTTTGCTTGTTAAAACCTCCTTTTCCTCATTCAAAACTCACCTTTAGCTTCTTTTCTACAAGTCTTTTTGATTTCCTCAGCAACCAAAACACACTTCACACTATGCCTCTACTGCACCTTGGCTCTTCCCCCTTTTATGTCCATCAGCCCACGTGTTTTATCCCACAGAGCATGCACTGAGTCTTTTAAAGTTGTTTTAAAATGTTTAAGTGTAATTAATAGCTAACAGTTACATAGTGCTTCTATGTACCAGGTATTGTTCTAAGTTCTCAATATATATTCAATTATTTACTCCTAACACAACCCTGTGATGGAAGTATTATTACTGCCCCCATTTTAGAGGTCTCAAAACTGAGATTCAGAAAGATTAGGTAACCTCTCCCCAACCACACTGTAAGTAATGGACCTCCCCCCTATAGTTTGGATCAGGAGTCCTTGTTTCTCACCTCCTCAATCTAATGTGTTTCTATTTTTTAATTTGTTTTTTATAATAGATTATGGTTGAAACAACTAATTAAAACAAGGAGTTATGGGTACACTGGTACAAGCAGCTGAAGAAAGCTCTGCCATGATATAAGGAGAAAGTCCAATAAAATATGCTCACTGTGTAGTTAAAGTAGGCTTTAAAATATTCTATGTGGTTGAAGCAGGAATTAAAGACTCAACATTTTCCATTGTGCCTTGACACACTTGTGCTGGCCTGTCTACAAGGCCATGCTTGTTTCTCTGCTGCTTGCCAAAATTGGATCAGACAAATAGAGTCATTCAAGAATGTCAAGTTAAGGGAAGCCAGGAGCCAACAGTGATACATACAGAGGAAGTTTAACTCATTTCAGAATACTGGGTCAGAATCTCCAGTGACTTCTGAAGTGTGTATATGTGTACACATGCATATGTTTTACTATGCAGAAGTTCTTCTGTTCTGCCTGGAGATCTAAAAGAAGAATCATTTTGTCAGGGACTTTTAATCAATTAATGTGTATTGCTGCCCTGAAGAATTTTACAGTAGAAGTAGGGAGACAAGACTAAATCATGAATCAATTGGAAAACAAACTCAACCTACAGCTAACTTAAATTGTAGAGTCTGATTACAAAAACAAAGGACCAGAAAAGGGAAGAGTCTTCATGGAGGAGAGACTCTCAAACTGCTGCTTAAGGATATGTTATGTGGGGTCAGGGAGAGGAGAGAGGAAGAAGGAAAAAAGTGGCAAGGTTGCTTGACAGGTTTCAGAAAGGAAGCAAAAGGACTTAGGGAAGGCAGAACTCTGTATCTGAGGGCTCCAGGTGTTTGAGTCTGTGTTTGACAGTTAGTCAGTAGCCAGACTGTTTTCAGGACATATTTCACAGATGTTTCTCAGAAAGAGTTGCAAAAAGGTTGTCCATCACCACTGACACTAATTATAATAACAATTCTTTCTCAGGCCGGTGTTTTGAACCTAGTCACTACGTACCTATTTTACTTCCATCATTTTGAAACACTACCCTGTTTTCTTTTTCTTAAACTAATTTTTTTTAAGTAGATATTAAATGAGCACAGATGGTGCAGGCAGGTTCCTTGGTGCTTGTTAACTACATAGCAATTCCTCAGCCTTCTCACAATCCAAGCAGAGAAGGAAGAGGAGGAAACAGTTGATCAATAGTGACATAGCTTTACAGAGAGCTAAATAAGGAAAAAATAGACTCAAATTGTACTAAGACATTTTTGTGCTAGACACACAAAGGAATTTCTTCATGGCCATGAAAATTAGACACCAAAATACGTTATCAGTACAGTTAGTGGAATGTCTACTCTGGAAAAATCATCACACACTGAAAAGACCACATGCTGCAAGGAGTTGGTTCACTCACTTGCTTGGCTCAGATGACAGACCTCTTAAAATCCAAACTTCTGTGAATGACTGGATTCTGCACTGGCCAAGAGAATGTGTACCCTTGTATTTATTATAGGTTCTCATATATTCTGATTTTTTGAGTGGCGAAATCTATGGCTGATTGTCTCTTTGTAAACAAAGCTAATTCTCATGTAAATATATTTGTAGATATAAATAGAATGATCTTTTTAAATGCACAAATAAAATAGTCCTAACATAATAAGTATAAAGTCACTTAAATCATGTATCATAAAGCATGATTTCTGAGACTTTGACCCTTGATTTATGTTCGAGTTGATCGGTTAAGTATTTAACAGCTACAAAGCTCTCAGGCTAGGAAATGGCTGGTGATAAAAAAAAAATATGACACAGATCCTGCTTTAAAGAACATTTTAGCTAGACCCATATGATGCTGAGAGATGTATAGATCAAAATGTCTAAATGTAAATAATTATCAGTTGATTCAACCTAATACAACCGAACAAAGGGAAATAAGGTAAATATACCTGGAACAGTTAAATCATGAGAGAAGAGAGCACATGAGTAAGCGTCTTATTGTATATTGGAGAAAAGAGTTCTTCGAAGTTCAGAAAAGAAAAAGATCAGTGCTGAAGGGTCATCTAGACACCAAAGTGAATAATAACATGGCACGTGATTCGGTGACTCCAACAAAATATTTTCATGGCAGACACTTGTACTGAATACCCTGGGGAATATGCAAAGCAGGTCTGATCTCTGCTCTTGACAAGCTTACATTTCTGTTGATTGAATATGTGGAAAAAAGTAAAGCAGCATATAAATACTATTGAGCAGTGTGTTTCAGAGTGTGACACTAGAGTTTACCGAGAAGAGAAATCATTGCAGACTAATGTAATCAGAGAAGGCTTCCCAGAAGTCTGAGCCATCTGATTCTAAAAGAATGGTCATCCTGTTCATTGATACAGTATGGGTAGCCAGAACTTGATAACTGCATAGCCACAATTGTGACAATAAACCTTTTCTTGAACTCAGCTGCACATTTCTAAACTCTGTTTCTGAAAAAGATTGGAGTAGTTTTGTCATTTTTCCCTATGCAAATTCCCATACAATATTCATTTATCCAGCTGTGCTGCAATAAAATTCAGTCTAACTTCGGTCATACTTTTTAGTGAACTTAATTTTTTACATTATTGTATGACCATAAAAGTTCAGGTTCCAGAGAATTAGTCTTTGATGGTATTTTAAGAACCAATTCTATAGGATTCTGAATAAAGGTTTGCTAGTCAGTAATGAAGGAGAAGAAGTACATTAGGGACTATCAAAAACCAGTTATGAAACTGCAAAGGAAAATTTGAAACTGATTAGATCAGGGGTCATGCATCTACTGGTATATATTCAGGGCTCAAGGTTGATACTAAGAACCTGGGTAAATTGTTAGTTACTGTTATTTTAAAAGGATTCCATTATTAATTATGTCTCACTGAGGTTAGTCAGGACTCCACTGCGATTTAAATATTCTATTACATGATGGAACAAAACCGCATTTTTTTTTACCTTAAATTTATTTTATTTTTTCAGTGTTCCAAGATTCATTGCCCATGCCCCACACCCGGTGCTCCATGCAGTACGTGCCCTCAGTACCCACCACCAGGCCCTCCTATTCCCCCACCCCCTTCCCTCCAAGACCCTCAGTTTGTTTCTGAGTCCAAAGTCTCTCATGTTTTGTTTCTCTCCCTGAATTACCCTACTTCCCATTTACTTCCTACTGTCTTCTATATTACCCCTCATGCACCACAAGTAAGTGAAACCATATGATACTTGACTTTCTCTACTTGGCTTATTTCACTCAGCATAATCTCTTACAATCCAGTCCATGTTGCTACAAAAGTTGGATATTCATTCTTTCTGATGGAGGCGTAGTACTCCATTGTATATATTTACCACATCTTCTTTATCCATTCATCTGTTGGCTCTTTCCACAGTTTGGTGATTGTGGCCATTGCTGCAATGAGCATTGGGGTACATATGGCTCTTCTTTTCCCTACATCTGTATCTTTGGGGTAGATACCCAGTAGTGCAATTGCAGGATCAGAGGGTAGCTCTATTTTTAATCTTTTAAGGCATCTCCACACTGTTTTCCAAAGCAGCTGCACCAACGTGCATTCCCACCAACAGTGTAAGAGGGTTCCCCTTTCTCCGCAGCCTCGCCAACACTTGTTGTTTCCTGTCTTGTTAATTTTGGCCATTCTGACTGGTATAAGGTGGTATCTCAGTGTGGTTTTGATTTGAATTTCCCTGATAGCTAGTAATGATAAACATTTTTTTTTCATGTGTCTTTTAGCCATTTGTATATCTTCTATGGAGAAGTGCCTCTTCATGTCTCTTGCCCATTTTTTGATGTGTTCATCTTCTTTTTGGATGTTGAGTTTGAATAGTTCTTTATAGATCTTGGATATCAGCCCTTTGTCTGTAGTGTCATTTGTAAATATCCTCTCCCATTCTGTGAAAACCCCATTTTTTTAAAGCAATCAAATCAAAAAGAAATTCAAAGATCAGAAAGTTGGTGAGTGAGAGGTGAGACCATGTTCTCTAGTGAGGCAAGTCAGAAATCCTATACAGTCCAGGCCGTTGCCCAAGTGAGTGTCAGTAATGGTTCCCCAAGGGAATTCTAATTACTTTGGTTTCTAGCACAATTCTTTAATTCAGTTAAATTTTAGTAAGTGAATTTATATATTTTGATTGCTTTCACTTTTATTTTTCAATTTAATTCCTTTTCTTTACGTTCCCATTCTTTCCAACCATGCAAATTTCTTTAAAAACACATGTTGTTCTCAAGCTACTTTTAGGAACCATTTAGAGATAAGGGCCCAAATAATGAATTTATATTTGCATCTAAATCATGGAAATAGTATATTTTTTGAAATCATAGTACAAGACTATCACCCTAAGGTGTGCACATATTGTTACTTAGGTATTCTTGTATATTTTATTTATTTTTTAAATAGAGAGAGTGAGCACAAGTTGTGGAGTGGGGGGAAGTGCAGAGGACAGAGGGAGAGGGAGGAGCATACTCGCTGCTGAGCAGGAAGCCCGACCTGATGCTGGACTTCCATCCCAGGACCCTGGGATTGCGACCTGAGCCAAGGCAGACATTTAGCTGACTGAGCCACCCAGGTGTCCTGGTATTCTTGCATATTTTACATGAGTGCATAGCTCTATTAATGTTTCTAAGATAGGTCAAAGTCAGCTTCCCATTTATTATAGAGTAATTTAAAAATACAGAATTTTATTAAAGAAGAGAAACATTAAGATTTTCCCAAATTTTAAGGGCAAAGATTAAAAATACTCTAAAAATGGTACAGGTCCAACATCAGTTCGTCTCGTGACTCTGTAATGAAATGGCCTCAGGAGTAGATGTAAAAACATAGACTTGTAGTGCCGTTGCCTAAGGTTGTGCCCAGCACCTACAATTATTAGCTGTACTTTGTACCAGTTATTTAACCTTTATGAGACTTTGAGTTTTTATCCATATCATGGGCTTAATATCTGTACTATTTTATACAGTGATTAAATTTTGATTTTGAGATAGTTGGCTATGAAAAAAAGATTTGTGTTTCAATAGGATTTGCATCTAACATCATTTCTTAGAACCAAGCCTATGAAAGGGCAGGTAATTTATAACACTGTACAACTGTGTATTACTGTACATTTCTTTCCTAAAGAACTTGTTTATTTTTCCACATGAAAAAGTTAAAAAAATAATAAAATATGCAATATTTGCTTACTTATGCTTTTATAAGTTGTCATTACAATGTAAATGGAATGTAGTTGTATATTATCTCCTTTTACATTTCATAGGTGATATTAAATGACGTAATACACAGGCTATGTCTTAGCACAGTTCTAGTTATTTCCTAAGTACAAACTCAATATAATAATAGTTGCCAGGCTCCCTTTCTAGATGAAAATAAGAGCCCAGAGTTCACACAGAAGGTATTACATAACGCCCTTTATGGTATGCGGAGAAAAAATATCTCAATTTGGGGCCTTGTAGACAGTCTAAGCATCTATCTACAGACAGATAACATAACTTAATTTTTTATTAACATATAATGTATTATTTGCTTCAGAGGTACAGGTCTGTGAATGATCAGTCTTACACAATTCACAGTGCTCACCATTGTACATACCTTCCCCAACATCCATCATCCAGTGACCCTATCCCTCCCTCCTCCCTCCCAGCAACCCTCAGTTTGTTTCCTAAGACTGAGTGTCTTATGGTTTGTCTCCCTCCCTGGCCCTATCTTGTTTCATTGTTTTCCCTCCCTACCCCCACGAGCCCCCATCCTGACTCTCAAATTCCTCATATCAGAGAGATCACATAATAATTGTCTTTCTCTGATTGACTTATTTCGCTCAGCATAATAGCCTCTAGTTCCATCCATGTGATTGCAAATGGCAGAATTTTGTTCTTTTGATG